>CAUYRH010085312.1:0-10325 GCA_963574655.1 Perodicticus potto
TTACATGGATGGAGCTGGAACATATTCTTCTTAGCAAAGTATCTCAAGAATGGAAGAAAAAGTATCCAATGTATTCAGCCCTAATATGAAGCTAATTTATAGCTTTCATATGAAGGCTAAAACCCAATTATAGCACAAGAATATGGGGAAAAGGACAGGGGACAGGAGGGGAAGGAGGAGGATAAGTGGAGGGAGGCCAATTGGTGGGATCACACCTACGGTGCATCTTAGAAGAGTACAAGTGATACTTATTAAATGTAGAATACCAATGTCTACATACAGTGATTAAGAAAATGTCATGAAGGCTATGTTAAACAGTTCGATGAAAATATTTCAGATTGTATATGAAGTCAGCACATTGTGCCCCATGATTGCACTAATGTACACAATTATGACTTAATAAAAATTAAAAAAAAATAAAAATTTTATTTTGCAATTTTAAAAATTTGAGGATTTTTATGATTTCTTTCTGTAATTAATTTATACACACCTTGTGGTTAGAAAATATTCTATGCATTATTTGAATCTTTATAAATTTATTAAGACATTTTTATGATCCAGCAAATGGTCTACTTGAATGAATACTTCAGGAGTACTGGAAGAGAATTTCTAATTTGAAATTGATGGCTAGAAAATACCATATATGTCAACTAAATCAAGTTGGTTGGGAATATTCTTCTAAATGCTTAGCAATTACTTGTCTCATGAGTTGTCAACAACAGAAGCACCGAAGTAGGCAACATTATTATGTGTGTGTTAATTTCATCTTCAGTACTAATAATTTCTTGTTTTTTCCTTTTTTTTTATTTCAAATTGAACAGTTGATTTTCATTCAGCACTTTAAAGGTGTCATTTAATTTCTTTTGGCTTACTTCAGACAAGAAGTTTGTAATCTTCCCTATGTACTTAACAATTTTTTTAAATTTTGGTTGCTTGTTATGATTTTCTCTTCAAAAATCATTTTGAATTTCTTACATTTATTTTTTTGTTTATTTTATTTGAAATTTGTTGTTCCTTGAATTAATGTACAATTTAATTAAATTTGAAAAAATTGAGGCGTTATTTCCTCAATATTTTTTCAGTTCCAACCCCCACACCAGCTACAACCTCCACTCTTTCCATCTGGGATTTCTTTGTTTTAATATTGTTTGATATTTTTCAACAGATTACAGAGGCTCTGTTTTCTTCTTCATCTTTGTAGTTCATTTTGGATAGTTTCTATTGCTAATCTTTTCTCCTGCAGTGTGGATGTAGCACTTATACTTAATCCATGACATTTTAATCAGATTTTTTATGTTTCACAGTTCTGTTTGTTCTTTCCTGCCTAGCTGTAGAGGTTGTTTTAATCATAAAAAGGTGACAAATAATATTGAATGCTTTTTCTGCATCTATTGAGATGATTGTATGATTTTTGTTTTTGCTTCTGTTTACATGGTGAATCACATTTACTGATTTACATATGTTGAACCATTCCTGTATCCCTGGGATGAAACTCAGTTGGTCATGGTGAATTATCTTTTTGATGTGCTATTGAATTCAGCTGGTAGTATTTTAGTGAGGATTTTTGCGTGAATGTTCATAAGGAATGTTGGTCTATTGGTTTCTTTCTTTTTTTGTATTTTTTGGTCTTCTCTTATGGCATTGGTATCAGGGTGACACTGGCTTCACAGAATGAGTTGGGGAGGATTCTCTCCTTCTCAAAGTTAAGGAATAGTTTCTGCAATATGCATACCAACTCCTCTTAGTAGTTCTAATAAAATTGGATTGTGAATCCATCTGGTCTGGTATTGTTTAAATTGGAAGATTTTTTTATTGCTGCTTCAATCTCATTGTTAATTATTGGTCTGTTCAGAATTCCATTTCTTCCTGCTTAAGTGTTAGAAGGTTGAGTGTTTTCAGAAATGTGTGTACTTCCTCTCTGTTTTTGAGTTTATGTGTATAGAGATTTGCATAGTACTAGGTATTCAAAGACCATATTTTGCACTTCTGTGATATCAGTTGTAACATCTCCTTTTTCATTTCTCATTGAGGTTATTTGGGTCCTTTCTTTTCTATTCCTGCTTAACCAGGGAAGAGGTCTATCAGTTTAGCGTATCATTTCAAGGTACCAACTTTTTGTTTTATTGATCTTCCGTATTATTATCTTATTTTTTATTTCATTTAGTTCTGCTCTGCCCTTAGTTATTTCTTCTGCTTGCTTTGGGTTTAGTTTGTTCCTCCTTTTCTAGTTCCTTGAGACATGTTGTTAGATTGTTAATGTTTCTTTTTGATGTAGGCCTTTAAGGCTATAAATTTTCCCTTCAGGACTTCTTTTGCTGAATCTGATAGCTTGTGATAGCTTTTTAGTTTTAAAATATTTTGATTTCCATCTTAATTTCATCACTAATTCAATGATCATTCAAATGGGATTGCATTAAATTAAAAATCTTCTGAAGAGCATAGGAAATAATCAGCCAAGGAATAAGGAAACCTACAAAATAGGAGAAAATATTTGCAAATCATTTTTCTAACTAGAGGTTAATATACAAAATGTATAAGGAAGGAACTCAAAAAGATAAACTAAGAACTTGGATAGACATTTTATATATCTATGGTCATAAGACATGACAAATGCTCAATACCATTAATAATCAGAGAATTTTGAATCAAAATTGCAAGGAAATGTCACCTCACACCTATTTGAAGGAAAATTATAAAAAAGATTAAAGAAAGCAAGTGATGGCACAAATGTGGAGAAAAGGAAACACTTGTAAACTGCTGGTAGGAATGTAAATTGTACCATCATTATGGAAAACAGTATGGAGATTCCTCAAAAAATTAAAAGAACTACCATATGATTCAGCAATCCCACTTCTAAGAATATAACTTAAGGATATGAAATCAGATGCTGACAAATTATCTGCACTCCCATGCTTATTACAGAATTAACTACATCAGCCTAAATATCAACTCATTTTAATTGTCTACGGGCAGATAAATGGATATAGATAGATTCTCTACATATGGAATCTCACACAGCCATAAAAAGAAGACCATGCTGCCATTTGAAATAACATGGGAAATAGCTAGACAACATTTTGTTATATGAAATAAACCAGACACACATGGACAAATACTGAATAATCTCACTTCTATGCAGAATCTAAAAATTGAATTCATAGAAGTGGAGAGTGGAATGGCAGTTGCCAAGGGCTGAGGAAAGGTAGGGGAAATGGGAAGATATTGACCAAAGGGTATAACATTTCAGTTACAAGGATAAATAAGTCCTAGAGGTCTAATATATGGCATGGTGAAGACAGTTAAATAATACTTTATAGTATATTTGAATATAGTAGATCTTAAATATTCTCACTACAAAAAAAAAATTGGGAACTACGTGAGGTCATTTTAAGTACACCTAAAGTAAAAATTTTTATTTGCTCATTATACCTCAATAAAACTGGAAAATAAGATGATATGAGTGACAACTCAATTTTAAGAAACATTTTCCTTGTATAGGACTCATAAAAAATGAGCCTGGGAAGCACATGACCAGAACTTACTCCACGTAATGGAAGAAGAACACCAGCAAAATTGAGAGTAATAATCAGATGGTCTTTTCTGGTCTTTCCTCCCATGAACCTCTGCTGATCCCTGAAATATTCTCTAAATATAAAGTGTGCAGACTAAAGAGTGTTTATACAGGTATTATTCTTTGCAGTTATTTGACATCCTAGAAGCTGAAACTACTTTTCTCTCCACAAAGTTTTACTTCATTCATTTGATCAAAAACCTTGAGAATGTTAACAGTTCTTGATCTTTCCAGTAGAAGTACTTGAAACACATTAATGGTTGAGAACTTACTATGTGCAAGCCAGACGTTCTCAAAAGGAGACAGCGAGAAGTGAATCAAAACTAACTTTACAAGGAAACAACCTTTTGCAATTAAGATATCAAAGATGAATGAAGTCCTCCATGCCATCCAGTTTGGTTTTACAAATTTACTATTTGAGGCCGGTCACAGTGGCTCATACCTGTAATCCTAGCACTCTGGGAGGCTGAGGCAGGTGGATTGCATAAGCTCAGGAGTTCAAGACCAGCCTGAGCAAGAGTGAGACCCCATCTCTACTAAAAATAGTAAACAAAAAAATGAGCAGGATATGGTGGTGCATGACTGTAGTCCCAGCTACTTAGGAAGTTGAGGCGAGAAGTTTGCTTGAACACAGGAGTTTGAGATTGCTGTGAGCTACAATGATACCACCATACTCTACCCAGGGGGACAGAGTGAGACTTGGTCTCAAAACTCCCCCAAATTTACCATTTGAAAACTCTCCTTCACTGATTACAACACTGCATTGAATCAGGTAAGGAAGTTTATTGCCACTTTTTCCTTTAAGCCTTCTTGTTATTTACTGAATGGCTAAAAATTACTACAATAGAACCTCCATAGTTGACCACCTCCTTACATTGACTACTTCCCTAAGTCGACTTAATCTTTACAGATGGGACATGTACCACATGTATCAGAACAGTACGCCTAGTTCCTTACATTGAGCACCTCTGGATGTTTGACTAGTTTGTTAGTCTTTTTGGGTGGTTCCACTTACAGAGGTTTCACTGTATTACGGGGATTCACAGCTATTAAGGCAAAAAGGACAATAGATAGAGATCTAGGTAAATAGTAATAATAATTGCAATAATAGTGGTAATGATAATGCATTATATATTTTGAGTTTTCATATTTTATGATTTAATAAAATGACAAATAGCTTTAAAAGTATCTAATAGAACTTACGTATCTGGGGGTTAGTTTGGATACTAAGGTGCAGTATAGATTTTAATTTGTTTATTTTCCTCAATTGAGTTTAAGCCAATAACAACTCTTAAATTGTTTAAATTATTTTTAGCTTTTTTGTGGTTATTGCTGCAGTTTTTGACCAGGGCCAGGCCTGAACCCACCACCTTAGGTATATGGGGCTGGCACCCTACTCCTTGAGCCACAGGCACCACCCAAAATTGTTTTTATCTTTTTTCCGTATTCTGCAGACTGTGCTAAAATTACTCATCCATTTATTAAATAAATGATCACTCTCGAAGATTGTACTGATTGAGGCCTATAAAAACTCCGAAGTCCTCAAGACAGGTTCTGTCTTAATATTTCCTTCTTGAACAATTATCATAATGACTGATAAGAAGTTGGTTTCAAATGAATCTTTGTTTAAATAGTGTATGAATGGGTTAATAAAAAATTCATAAGTATGTTTTTTATTGAGTAACATCAATGTGCCAGACATTAGATCAAATTCAATCAAACAAATATTTATTAATGGTGTTTTATGCTCTAGATACTGTTCAAAGGAATGTTCTGGTAATCAGAGCTTAAATAATTTCAAGATCTGTATTAAATAAAGAAGGGTAATTTCATCCACCAAACTAAAATATGTCTCTTCTAGGTTAAATATAAAAAAAACTTCAATTTAAAAAATGAACTTGTATCAAAATTCTACTGTCAAACATATCTTAAGTTTAAACAAAATGGAATTCTTTAAGGACAAAATGAATTGATTTAAAAGCTAAACATGTTTTAACAGTTTGTACATTAAAAAACCTAATCAACAAAAGACCAGGAAAAATTCACAAGTATAATAAAAATTCTGTCATTATAAATCAGTTAGGATCTTAAATTGATATGAGATACACTAAAACATGAATGGAAACATTTTTGAAGAGCATAAATATAAAATTAAAGCAATAGTGCAACCAGTAAGTAAACGTGAAAAATATCAACCCACAATTAAATAAGTAACTTCAAACATAGTAATATTTTTATTACTAGCATAATTTTGAAAGAGAAAAATCCTCTTAATGGCTAGAGCTGCCAAAGATGGGAAGAAATCTGCAACAATTACAATGTTATTGGTAGTGTAATTTTCTATGCTTTGCAAAAGATTTTTCATTTTCAGCAATAAAAAGGTTGTGTGTCACTTGATTCTCTACTATAACTTGTGGTAATTTACTAGAAATTAAATTATAATATAGAATTTATTAAAACTGCATCACTCATAATTATTTATAATTATAATAAGTGAGAAAAGCCACTGTGATTAGGAAGATGAGAATAATTTGAAAATTTAGTGGCTCATCTATTATAGTGTTGAGAATTTGAACTTTAGGTGGTGGCTTATGCCTGTAACCCCAGTACTCTGGGAGGCTGGGATGGGAGTATCTCTTGAGCTCGGGAGCTGAAGACCAGTCTGAGAAACATCAAGACCACAAGATCCCATTTCAACTAAAAATAGAAAAGCTAGCTGAGTTGTAGCGGGTGCCTGTAGTCCCAACTACTGGGAAAACTGAGGCAAGAGGTTTGCTCAGCCCGAGTGTATGAGGTTGCTGTGAGATGACACCAAGGCAACAGAGTAAGACTGTGATAGAGTCAGAGTGTATTCTCCCAATCCTCAAAAAGGAAAAAAAAAAAGAAGAATTTGAGCTTGAGTATCAGGTTCCCTATGATGAGTCACAACTGTCAGTCTGACTTTATATATTTTAAGAAAATTTCTGGGCCTGTTTATTCAATTATAACATGTAGATAGGCATATTTGTGTATATACATATTTACATATGTATACATATATTTGTATATATGTTTGTCCACTTTCATTTGTAAATTCATGCATTACAAGTCTCTCTGAGTTAACTCTCACAATAGTTTGATCAATAATTGACTTTTGCACTTTTACTCTATGCCAGATGCTCAGAATTCAAAGAAAAATAAGAGGTTGCCCTTCTCCTTAAGGAAAAGATTGTTGAAAGCATACATTCAATGAAGGGGCATATTTCTATCAGCAAAATATGGCAGAGTGGGGTGAGGGGGAGGAAGGGAAGGATCAATGTTACTTGAGATGTTATTGTTCCTCTATCATTGTGGAGGCTTTAGTTTTTCCCTTAATCTATATAAAGCTTAATATTCAAATACTTTTATAAAGAATGCCTATTCTTAATTAGTTTAGAAGTTATGGTAGATTATCTACTGAAAGATTAATTGCATGCTTTACAGTGAAGTATTATAAACCATAAGTTTAAAGTTGGACCAGATGCATTTCAGCCCTGAAAACTCATTAACCATCTGACCATGTTGCACATATGGTAACAAAGTGAAGAATGTATCCAGTCAAATACACATAAACACTTCTTCATCATCATAGGACAACAATGCCTTAAAGTATGCTAGCAATCCTTCTTTGTTGTTGTTGTTGTTGTTGTTGTTGGATACTTACAAATTTCAGAGAAGCTAGTGAAGGAGAGGGTTCAAATGGTGAATTTGCAAACTCACAGTAACAGAACTACTGCTGGTCTCTAATCTGCTGTTTTTTGGAAGATTTTTTTTAAAATTTAGCTTTTATATCTTTAAATCTAAAGCTTAAAATTACCTATGGGTTGACATATCTCTCCTGGTGAGATCAGCACACATCAGCATTTCATTGACCAAAATACTGCATTACCTCAGCAATCTTACCATGGAGAACGACTGTCCTCTACTCTTGCTTAGGCAGGTGGTAAGCTTGAAGAATACCTCAAATCTTCATAATTCCTGTTCTCAACACAATACAATCACTGTCAAAGTAGACATTTTGTGTAGATCTTCCCACATCAAAAGACAGTAGCCAGCCTCAGCAGTCTGAACTGTTTGATAGATGGGGAGGCTTTAAGGGAAAGTGTTTGACAGTTCTGTGTATACAGTGAGAATGTGGGTCCATATCTGAAACTGGGAAACTGTGATTTACAAGGTACATAATCCATCAGAGTGGTACCATTATTATTAATCTACTAGCCCAAATATTTTATTTTTTGTTGTTTCTTAATTTTTAATTAATATTTTTGGTAAATGTTTTAATTTGATGGGTCTTTCTACATCCCTAACAAACACTAGCATTAAGCATGATGTTTATTTTGATCAAACTTATTAATATACAAAAGTTGACAAGAAGAAAATAATCTATTCATCACTTTCTTTGAATGTAGTCACTCCTTTTAAATCCATTCACAATAACCAGAATAGCTTAAAAGTTTCATAATGTTGCAGTATGCCCATATTAACAAAAACGATACTACCTTATGATTCTGAACATTGTGGCCATTTCATCATTGAATTTTTAGTTTCAATTAAAAATGTGACAGTAGAAGAAAAGTCTTTTGTCTGTTTGAGCTGACAGTTTTATATGTGTTCACAGGTACAGATGGGCCTACAACCATGAACAAGATCTGTCAAACAGAAAGATTTTGTTTTTCTCTATGAACACGAGTAAATAAATGGCAGTGCGACTTCTGTGTTTTTTAATTTTAATATGTAATGAATAGGATTCATGGCAATTGTTAAATTTCTAAACATAAACACTATATTGCTTGCATAATTTAAATAAAACCTGATTTCTCTTTTATTTAAAGGATATTTTTAAAATAACTTGTATTTATTTAGTGACTGTAAGTATTTATTTTCATGCAAGAACTCAGAAAGTATGGGAACAAAGTTATTGAAATGATTGAGATGAAAGGGACAATATAGTGTGATATAAAATGCACAGGGAAAATTCATAAGCTTTTATTCTTTAATTATATCATTTTTCTTTCTTTTTTTTGGGTGCAGCTGTCATTGTTGTTTGGCAACCAGGCCTGGATTCGAACCCGCCAGCTCGGGTGTTTGTGGCTGGCGCCTTAGCTGCTTGAGCCACAGGCACCAAGCAATTATATCATTGTCAATTTTCCTGTATGTTAATTTTCTTTATATCTCTTTCTTAAGTTAGTACTAAAAGGTTGAATTTACAAAATATTCAGAATGAAGGAAAAATAGTATTAGGTAAGCATGGAGCATCATTTAGTTTCATCATTTAATTATTTTAAGGTCTTTGTGTGACAGACAACGTATTTAAAGTTTCATATCACAAGATAGGCTTGATTATACACATAAATGAAACTCTTGTTTGTAGAGCTAGTACATCGTTAATTTAACAGAAAAAGAAGGAATCAATCAGAGTTTACAGAAGTCAATAAATAATTTCTAAAAAGGAAAGGAAATCATCTTGACTCAAAGCATACTGAAATTGCACAGATGAAAAAAGAGTTCACAATCTGGACGGAGCCTGTGGCTCAAAGGAATAGGGCGTTAGCCCCATATACCGGAGGTGGGGGGTTCAAATCCAGCCCCAGCCAAAAACTGCAAAAAAAAAAAAAAAAAAGGAGTTTACAATCTGATGTTTCTATTTTAAAATTTTGTGTAAAAGTTTAAATATCCCTGCTGATTCTACAGTGTTTATTTTTACCTCTACCTCATTCTTAATGTTATGTCCTAGCCATCAATTATAAAATAAATCAATAAAATGAGGGTAAAAAGGATAGGATAATTAAAAATAAAACCACACTAAGTTAAGTAGCATAACACATTCAATGATATTCCAATGATATTAATCTTGAGGGTTGCAAGTCTGACCACAGGAATCCTTGTGGGCAATGTAAAGTGAAACACAATCATTTTATTTTCCTTACCAATGATCTGTTCCAGAGGAAAGATAGAAGTGTGCAAATTCAGTAAAAGAAAATAAAATATTTTCTTGAAATTTTTACCTCAAATCTTGACCACTACCAATTTACTGTTTCAACTCTTTGAAATCTTATAAAATAGGGAGCTTAGTTACATGTAATTACTGTTTTTAAAGTTTTTTAAATGCAACTGAACTAAGGTGTCTACAAAAATATTCATATTCTGCAGTGTTAACATATTAACTGGCGCTTTTACCTAATTCTACACCAATATGGAGAATATATCAAAAAATATGCCATGGAAAAAATTGATCATTTCCTTCTAATCTATTACATTATGTTATACCAAAGGAATTTTTTTAACAGAGGTTTGCATGCCAGAAGCTGCAATTTAGGTCTCCTTTGATGTTAATATAGAAAAGAAGGTATAAACCAAAAAAACAGGAAAGAAAAGTGCAAGCCCTCTAGAACCTACTGTGTACCCAGGATCATTGTAGGCAAGTTCACATGGATTTTCTAATTTACTTCTTAGTAAAAACTAAACATTTGTTGTTTTTATTCCTATTTGCATATGATGGCATTGTGATTTAAGAGGACTGATTTTTTTTGCTAAATGTCACACATTGATCAGGTGACAAAACTCAGGTCTTTTTGGCTTTAAACCCTATTTTTGCACCACATCACACTTACAGATAAGTCAACATGTTTCTTAGTCATTTCCATTTCCCGTTTAAAAACTAGGCGACTTTATATTAAGGCTGAGTACATTGGATATTTTTTCTTCCATTCGTGAGATACTTTGCTAAGAAGAATAT
>CAUYRH010085316.1:0-37630 GCA_963574655.1 Perodicticus potto
AACTTTCTTTTGGCTCACAAGTGTAGGTGGTCTGTGGTTGGCTGTCTTCATTGCCTGCCTCCGTAGAAGATGGAGGGTTCCAGGACTTTACTCGTGAATGATGTATGCAGGAATCGACTCCTATAACTTTAACAGTAGAAGGAGACAAGATAACAGGAAAGGGGACTTCCCAAGTTGGGGTCAGGGAAGGTGAATTAGAGGGAGGAGTTTTGATCATGACTAGATCTCACTGGAACCACCTCCTATCGGATCATGAGAGGTGACTTTGTATGTCACTTCTCTACTACATGTGCAGTGATGTCATGTTGGCAACTTGAAATCATCCATGCTGTCATTTATATCGTGGAAACCAGCAAACACTACAGAGAACTGGTTGTTAAACATTTACCAGCACGGTACTGGTGGCTGTGCTGTATGTGTGGCCTTCGTGCCTGGAATAGCTTATCCCCCACGAGGTGTGAGGACTTTGGTGTAACTGAGTGCGAAAGCACAGGGTGGGCAGGCTGGGGTCCTCTGGGAAAATCCTGTTTGAGTGGAATTAGGAGGGCAGGGTCCTTGCCCAGAGGCCAAATCTATTAAGAGTGAGAATTGAACACTCTCTGGGAAGGGACATTTTCTGCTTTTGCCCAGACAGCCGAACCTCCCTGAAAAAGGCTTCTTTATTTTTCCTTAAGGAAAAAAAAAAAAAAAAGAGTAGATAAAATTAATAGTTAAAGTTAGGTGGAACACAATGATGATTTGCCACCATTTCTTGGGCAGCATCTAGATAGGAGGGGTGGTGGGCAAACCACAGCCTTCATCCGTTGTTGAATTTAATTATCAGGCAGGCAGGCATTGTCATCCCTTTTCATGGAGGAGAAAAATAAGATGCAGGAAAAGAGGCTACTTGGCTTAGGAATTTCCAGCTGGGAAATGCCAGAGCTGGGATCTGTCTGAAGCCGGAATGCATTCTGTCCCCTCCTCTCTGCACTGGGGAGTGAGAGGCCAAGACAGATCAGGCTGCCCCAGAGCCAGCCAGCCTTCCCCAGTCCACTCCATCACACTGGCCACTCCTCTTCCCTCCTCCATCCAAGCTTAGGCCAGAATACTTCCCCCTCCCCCAACCCTGTTTGCCCTAGTGGTTTGCAAAGGCTCAGATCAGAAGTCTCCTCCTGTATGAAGCCCCTCTCACTCCCAGATGGCTTTGCCCATCAGTGAGAGTCTTCACCCCTATGTGAAAACCGTTGTCAGTTTAGCCAGTGGCTTTTCACTTTTGGTGCTGGAGACCTCTTTGGCCATCTATTAAAGCCCATAGACTCTCGGGACAATGTTCTTAAGTGCATAAAGTGAACTATCAGCATTACCAATGACTGTGAAATGCAGTTAATTAAAATGTTAAAAAGCGTAAATTATATATAGAATAATATACATGCTTCTTTACTAACACACAAATAGCAAGATTTAATAGTAGGCCTGATGACTCCCAGAGTTATAGAGTCCTGATGAGCAAAGCAAGTATTTCAAAATAGCAGTGATAATTGTCATGCGAGTTCTATGAATTCACTGGGAACAAAGACCCAGGTACTTTGCTTGCCAGTGTTTTTGTTACTATGTTCATAATAAGAAGAGATGCTAAATTTCAGTTTGAGGTTGGTGTAAGTAAAAGTGTAATTCTATTTTCCATCAATGTTCAGCAACCTCTGATTTCCATCCTTGGACCCTGGAAAGAGGCTGGGTTCCAGAGTCAGAGCCCCTTCAGGGCTGGGACTCTGGTTTTGTTGGCATTTCCGGCACTAAGAGGAATGCCTGGTGGGTGCCTGGCAGATGACTGAGCCAGATGCAGCCAATGCAGGTATGCTGTTTGCTAAGTGGGGTCAGTGAATGAATTGAGTTGAGGCGGATGCAGCGGGGGGCCAGGCTTTGCTCCTCCCTACTCAGCCCTTGTTTAATGGTGTGAACATGACTTGGCTTTGCCTGGCGCCCTGGCAGGGAGCACACACTGCCCAGAGTGCTGCAGGTTGATAGCTAGACCCTTAACGTGTGGCCCAGAAATGGCTGTGATTCATCTCCTGGGCAGAGAGAGGGGCTGCGCTCGCCACGGCCCTGGCCCTGGGTTTCCCCACAGCTTCCAAACCCTCCTGGCAAAGGCAGCCTGTAGGAGCTGCTGTGGTTTAAGAAAGTAATTGACCTGATACTATTCTGGCCTGGAGAAAAAAGATCTTGAGTGGTGTCTTAAAGAGGCATTACGCCACCCGCTGAGAATGCCAGGCTATCAGGGAGCTGCCCGGGAAGAGGAACCACTGAACACGTAGGGTTATAACATCATCTGCTTGACACTGCCCCGATGCCGGGCAGACCAGGCACTGGGGACTTTGGCACTTGGAGCTTTCCAAGGCACGTAAACCTGATTTCTCTTTCATCCCAAGAGAAGCTGCCTGGCTCTTCAAGTTTCCAGGACACCTCTGGTGATGGGATTTGGTGCAAGGATATGAGCAGCCACAGAGGGCTGCCTGGGGTCTTGTTGCCACCACATCCAGCCACTCTGGACTCAGGGGTCTCCAAAGATGACCAGAAAGGTAACTCAGTTTGACTAAGCATGGCCCTGGCAGCCCTGCATCTCCTAGGAAACTGGATGAGACCTTTGGTTGTTTCTGTCTCCAAGCGGTGGACACTGGTAGCTCACAGGCATTTTCTGTCCACCTCACATCATCCGGAGCCTTTATTTCTTTCTTCCTCTGGAACTAGTTTGTTACAAATTGGATCTGCAGCATTTGGGAGGCAGGGCAGTGGTATGGCCACTGTAACCACATGTGATTAGTCTGGAGCCACCACCTGTGGTCCAAGGTGCAGGAGGCTCCTTCTATTTCAAGTTCCCTTTATTTTGGCTGACATGTACAATCCTGAGAGATTGGTAGGATTTCATAGAGGAGGAAATTGAGGCCTTGAGAAATTTGCCTGAGTGCACCCAGCTTTAAAGTGTCAGGGCTGGGACTCGAACCTATAACCTATAAACATCTACGCCCTGAACCATGAAGCTGTGTAGTCCAAATCATTCGGTCACTGTCTTCCCTTAGTCAGATCTTACGTGAAGCACTGTAGATTCTAAGGGCAATGAGACCCAGTCCTTGTCCCCTGAGAAGCACACGCCTGTGAGTGAAAGACCACACTCAGACGTAGATGAACACGACCCAGCTGGACACGAGACGTGAAGGAGGAGAACTCAGGCTGTGGGCTCTCAGAGGAAAGGCGGCCTGCTCCCTCAGGAGCCCTAGAGGGCTTCATGGGCTTCACGGAGAGGTAAACCTGGAAAGATGAGGAAGGACTGGCTGAAGTCAGAAGTCAGAAAAGTTCTCCCGGTGTGAAAACAGCAAATGCACACAAAAACACGGAGGCTCCAACACCTAAGTGGGTTTAGGGAATGTCAAGAGGTACCTCTGGGACACAGGGGCCTTGAGGTGAAGGGAGGAGACTTGTGACCAGACGTGGTGGTGCCACCTGCCAGGCCCGACGTGACTTGGTCCTGTTTGGCAGTGGGGAGCCACGTAAGGTTAGTGAGCAGAGAAATGAGCAGAAGGCAGACGGGAGTGTCAGTTTTCCCTGATATGCAGAGGAGGATTTCAGGGCACAGAGAGGATCTGGGGCTGGTGGGAGTCACTGTTCTGCTGTTTCCCTCTAAAAAGAGGGGTGGCCTTGTTGGCAGGGGGCTGGGGCTTCCAGTCCAAGAACTTCCTTAAGCCTTTAGTTTGCCTTCCAAGTGTCAAAAGGCAAACTTATGACACATTTATTTGAAAGATCAAGTTGGCTTTTATTTGCCATTCTAGAGTCAGGCACCACCTCATACTCTACCATAGAATGAATGTTCCAAAGAGCCACCAAGGGAGGTTGGCTTTTATAGGCGGAAGAGAGCTGAGGAAAGCAGAGAGAACAAAAACCAGAATGTCATTTCAAAGTTACAGTCCTTGGAAAGGTTAAAAGTAAGGGAGCTTCCTTACTATGCCGTCTAAAATTGGCCCGTTTGGGGATTTGGCTATTATCTCTCGCTCCTGATTTCTTGGAAGGTCAGATAAAATTGGAGTTTGGGCTTAGAGGCATGGACCGTTAGCAGGAGTAACTCTATTGGGTTTGGTCTGTTGGACCTGGTGCAGGAGTTCAGTCCCAAGCAAGGGCTCCTATCAATTTTATTCAACACAGGAAGAGTAAAGCCAAGTCCGCTCCCTGTGGTGGGTTGCTTGGAGCTTCCCTGGAGCCCCTATCCTTGGGGCTATCATTGCCACACTAGAAGGATTGAGAGAGGAGACCAGGTATGCAGAGCATCCAGGGTGTGGTGTGAGCACTGAGTAATGTTTGGGGTCCCTGTGTTTTCATGCTAGCTCTGAGCGCACTGGTGAGCCTGGGGCAAGCACCTGATGCCTCCAAGCCTCCTTTCCTCACTAGAGAAACAGTGACCCTGCCCAAGACACCACTGCTGTGGATGTGTGTGGTGCACTTGCCACTCTGCACACACCGGGGTTATTTGGTGATGCTGGTTTTCCTCTAGAGAAGGTTCTTTGAATGGAGCGAGCAGTGCTGTGTTCTCCTAGACATGTGTGTTGCCAGCTTTGGTGAAATTTAAGGGGACATTTTCCCAAGAGAAAGGTTGTTGTCTTTGAGGGATTACAAGCTGGAGACAGATGGATTCTTGGGGTTTGCAAAGGCTGAGGAGGCTTGGTGCAGGCTCCCCGCTGCACGGCAACCCGGAGAATCTGGTCTCCGTCGAGCATGCTGGAGCACAGCATGTAAGTCGATCCCAGCACAAAATGGCACATTAATGAAAGTTTTGACAGAGAGATTTCATTTTGGAGCTCACATTCCCTGAAGGCTTTGTAATAATTGCGTTTGAAATGGAGCCATTCGGCCTCAATGCTTTCCAGATTGGGGCAGCAGAGGTATGATTCTTCCCGGGAAGGTTGACTGGGGAGGGGGTGGGAGGAGAGGTACAGCTGGAGCTCTCCAGGTTGCAGGCGACTGACTGACCCAGGAACACATGTCCACAGCCTCTTCCTCCCATGCCCTCCCGGCCATCGCCAGGTGGGCATTAGGACTCTCAGTTTAGAGCTGCACAAAGGTGGTGATGGAATCTTGTGTCTGAATCATAGCCTGAGTGGGGACAGAGTGGGGGCTTTTGGCCCCTGCCCAGGCCTGTTCTAGTTTGCATCAGAAATGCACTGGGGAATGTTTCCCTCTCAGAGCCAACCCTGTGAGGTCTGTTCTCAGATGGGTGGCTCCTGCCCACACTGGGGCAACTTCCGGCATCCCCTTGACTCTCTGGCCCACTCTCCCAGGGCTCCCCTCTTCCTTATACCTCAGCCCACTGGCCCGTGGACAACCCTCAGCACTGCCAACCACTCCCACCTAGGGCCCTTGCACCTCCTGGTACTCGTAGCTGGGAGTGCCTATCTAAATGGTGTGCCCCACACCCCAACTGTGCACTCCAGACACAGCCCTCATCACCCCCAGAGTGCTGCATGATTTACTTATTATGCAAATTACCTCTCTCCACCTTAGTGTTGCCAGAATGTAGATTCCTCTAGGGCTTTGTCTGCTGTGTTCCCTGCTGTATCCAGTTGCTCCATAAATACTTGGGAATGAGTGAATAAGTGAATGAATAGAAGAAAAAAACAGGACCAGGCATGCTGAAAGGTGATCTTGGGCCCCGTGTTGCTGAGAGGATGGTGGGAGGGTCTGTGGATAGGCCATGAGGGTGGCTCCACCTGGATTTAAGGATGTTCCTTTTACATGTCCATTTAGGCCAGTGCTGCTAGAAGTTGGTTCTTCATTGGCGTCCACAGAGGGTTTTGCTGTGTTTCTCTAGCACCTGCCCGCAAAGTCAGGGAGTGAGGCCGTGCTCTGTGGCTGCTAGGTCCCCACAGGCATGCTTTCCCCTTGGCCCAGAAGAAGGCAGGGTGGGATGGTCGCCACACTTTGCATTTGGGGAAACTGAGAGGCAGACACTAAGGAAGACCCAATGCCCCATGATTGGTGCTGGCGGGACTGTAATAATCACTGAGTCTGTCATCACCCTTCTGTAAAGTCCCTGGCAGGACCACAGGGTGGGGGAGGGGGATGCCCCCTGAGGCAGCTTGGGGTGGGGAGAAGGAGGGATGCTGGTGGGCGGTGATGGCAGCCATTCCCAGAGAAAAAACATGTGCAGATCATGTCACCTTCTCATGTGTACAGTGGAGATAATCATGATTTGCTCACAGGGTTGTTGGAAGGACAAAGTGGTATCACACTTCTGAGACAGCTGTATGAGCTGAGGAGCTCTCCACCAAGTGGCATTTTAATGAGGTCATGGCACTGGTGTGATTGCCATAGAGAGGGACATAGACAGCAGGGGAATCCCACAGCCAAGTTACAAAGGGGTCAACTTGGAGCCGGCCTCATGATAGATGGAGGGGGATTAGGGAGTCCGCCCGCAATCTCTCTCTGTCTCTTGCCTCTTCATCTTTCCCTTGAGTGCTTCACCTTCATTCTCTCAGAGGAGTCTCTTCCCGCAGCACAGGGCACATCCAGGAGTGACGCAAGCTCACAGCCTCACCACTTGAGGCCAGAGGAAAGGGGGATCCTCTTGATGTTGGAGAGAAAAAACTCCCAGGGAGGGTTCTGATTGGCCCAGCCAGGTCCTGTGGTCACCCTGGCCCATCCGCTGAGCCAGGAGGCAGGGGCTAGCTGAAGAGAAGGGTTGGACCAGGGAGGCAGGAGGGGCAGAGGATGGCAGTGCACACTTCCGCAGTCAGGAAGGTGAAGGTCTGTCCCTGCAAGAACTGGGGGTGGGGTGTGGCTACTCCCCAGTTCTGGAAACCAAGTCAGTCACATGCCCTTCCCTGGGGCAGGCGCCTATGTCCTAGAAACTGGCATGTGAAATGCAGGGATTTGGGTGTGGTCAGACGGCCCCTCTGTAATTATTCCCCACATTCATTCATGTGAGTATGTGGGGGTCTGCCTCCGCCCTTGAGTGGAAACTAGGCATTCCCATGACTATTTGGGCAAAGTCAGTTTAGGTCATAAGCTGCAATTCATTAACCAATAATGTCTGGTTCGGTGTAATACACAAAACTCCAACCTTGATTCAGAGTTGAACCTGTCTCCTCCAGCTGGGGCCTGCCAGGGCAGTGAGCTGGGGCATGCTCACCTTCTTTGCCATTGCAACAGTGGCCACTCCAGTGTTGATCCAAGGGTGGGGGAGGTGGGGAAAGTCCAGAGCTCCCTAAAGGATGCCCCATCTCCATCACCTGGGCAAAGGCACTCCCTCTGGCAATTGTTTATGCCTTTTTCAACTTCCAGGAATTCAGACGCCACCTCCAGCTTCTCCTCTGTGGAAGCCTGTTTCTTCATGTTGGACAGGAGGTAATGCCCTGGCTAGCTGACTGTGTGCATGACCCATGTCTGATCTAGGGGAAACTTCCAGATGTCTTTTGCTCAGAAAAGCCCGAGAATGCAGGCTGCTCCTGCAAGGCTTGTTGGTGCCGTCACCAAAGCAACCATTCACTCATCCTAGGTTTCTTTTTGTTTGTATTTGTTTGTTTCATTTATCTCAACAGATTTAGGGGGTACAGGTATTTTTTATTAGATGTATGAATTGTGTAATGGTGAGCTTGGGGCCTCCAGTGTCCCTGTCACCCAGAGTATACATTGTAACTGACAGGTAATTTTTTTTTTCCTGAGATCGGATCTCACTCTGTTGCCCAGGCTGGAGTGCAGTGGTGCAGTCATCGTTCACACACAGGGCTCAAGTGATCCTCCTGCCTCAGCCTCCAGAGCAGCTAAGACATAGTTGTGGATACTTTCTGTATTTTTTGTAGAGACAGGGTCTCTCACTTTGTTGCACAGGAGGTCTAGCTACCCCGGCCTCAGGTGATCCTTTCACCTTGGCCTCCCAAAGTGTTGGGATTTTAGGTTTGAGCCAATATGGTTCCACCTCTGATAGGTCTTTTTTGGTCCCTCACCCCTCTCCCACCCTTATCTTCTAGATTTCTAGAGCAAGAGTCACCTAGCAGCTTCCCATGTCCTATAATTGCAAGGATGTTCTGTAACTGCAAGGATCTCCTGCTATAGAGTACAGGAGCCTGATGAGCTGTCTCACTGACGCCCGCTCACCAGGCTCATGGTGAGAGGCCCCTGCGGTCCCACAGCACAATCCATCCTCTCTGGATAAATCTCCAGAAATCCTCTCAGCCCTTTGATATCTTGGGTGGGGCCGAGTTGTGTCACAGGTTCTCTGTTACCTACTTTGAACTTGCTGCATGATGTTTATTTCTAAATTTACTTCGGTATTTGGCAGCATGGTGCTTTAGTAGAAACTTTCAATTTAACACCCTGATTTGCAATGGGAACAACAGATGCAGCTAGTACAGAAACCCCACACTTGCAAAGCGCTCTGTGCGTGCTCTCACCAAGTCTGCCCAACAGTGCCATGAAGCAGACTTTATTGATATGTTGTGTCAAGTAATATTATATATATCACAGTAATATATAATGTATAATGTATGTAATAGTACATAATTTTATAACTGTTGTTATCCCCATTTACAGATGACGAAACTGAGGCTCAGAGAGATTGTGTCAAAGACCACTCAGCTAGCAAGTGCCCTTTGTTTACCCACCAAGGTTTTCTGCCTTGATCCAAGCTGAGGCTAGATCTGCCTCTGTCTAATGTTGATTTTGCAGGAAATGTTTCTTCCTGTGGGGGCAGAGGCAAGTTTAAGACCATAGCACATCCTGGACTATTGAACTGCATTTTGCTAGTAAGGGCTGGACATTTTTGCAAACCATTCCCTTTCCTCCTCAGTCTCCGGGCTCCATCGGGAGCCAGCATGTTTGAGGAGGACATGGAAGATGTCTAGTGGGGGATTCTCCCTTTCCCCTGGCCAACATGCCTAGGGCTTGGGTGCCAGGGCAGGTCTGGTGGGATGAGGGCATCTTTCCCAGATCATGACAGGTCCAAGGAAGCTGTTGCTCCTGGCCCTATGCAGAGACCTCTGCTTTGGGGAAGAGAAGGGTCTTTGGTCAGCTAACCCTGTGATCTCAGTCTTCCAAGGGCTCCTCTGGGTGCTGTCTTTGGTCCCTCTCTAAGTCACATGCACCTTTAATATCTCTTGTATAAGCAGCCAACTGGAGACATTGGTCCAATAGCACCAGCTCCCAGGGCAGGACCATCGGCTTCACCAGAACTAGATTCTTAAAGCAGAGCCCAGGAGTTGAGCTTCCTATCTGGAGGTGTTTTCTTTTTATTCTTATTAAAAAAGAAAATTGCCCGATCTTCTAAATGAGGTAGTTAAATATTGCTAAGGAATCTGCCAGTTGGAATAAGCCTGCAGGATTAGGGAGGAAGTGGGCTGGCAGCCATAAGAGACATTTTCAGGGAGACCTGCACTCACATCCCCACCCAGTGTTCTCATGGCCACCATGTTGGGTCTGGAGAGGCTCCCTCTCTTTGCAGAGGCCGGGCTGTGAGCTAGGAGGTGACACCCCTGGGAGATGGCCCATCTCTTCAGCTAGAAAATCTTCTGCCCTTCCAGATTCTCCAGGCACCTCCTCCAGGAAGGCTTCCCTGGTCTGTCCAGATGGGAGCCAGGCTCCCTGCAGGAGCTGCCCCAGGCCTGGCTCCCACGCTTGGTGGCTCGCTTCATTGGGGTGAGATAGGCACTGGTTCATTCCACAGTGCCCAGCACAGGGCTTTGACCATAGGAATGCTCAAACTTGTAGTGGTGCATGTCGATGAAGAGTGTGAGTGTGTGTTTGCAAGCATGGAGTATGAGAACATGTGTGTGTGTGTGTACAGGAGCCATGTATGCAAGGCTATGTGTGCAAGCCTGGACTGTGTTTGCGTACATGGGCATGTGCATGCATGGGCTCTGTGTGTATGTGGGCTGTGTGTGCGTAGTGTGTGCCTGTGCATGGGCTGTGTATGGAGGTTCTACAATCCTAGTTCAAAGCTGCTCTCTAGAAAAATGCACATGGGATATATTATCCCTGCCAAATGACTCTCTGAAGTGTCTTTGTTTAACTGGGGAAACTGAGGTTCAGAGAGGGGCCTGGGCATTCCATATCAGCAGGCTTCTGTCTTGGAAACACAGTTAAAGCTGGAACCTGAGCCTTTTAAAGGAGTGGCAGCTGCTGGGAGAGTGTAGCGCTTGGGCAGGATGGAATGGAGCACCCCCAGCCCCTGTGCTCAGGGATCCACAAAAGAGGCAGCTGCATCTGGGCTGGGGGTGACTTGACCAGGAGCCCCCTCCCTGGCTCAGTGTGGGTAGATAGCTCTGCCCAGGGGAACCTCAGTTCATGGTATCCTTCAAAGTGCCCTATGTGGCTGTCCAAACTTCGGGGCTACTTCTAGGGACAGGCACTTCCTCCTTCCTGAGCAGCCCATCTCTCTGCTGGGAGCTCGTCCTCTGAGGGTTTGGGGGCCACCCTGGGTGGTGTCTGCCCAGTGACTCTGGGTCCCTGAGGTGGGGCCCATCTGCTGGCTCTGTCCATGATGGACACAGTCTGTGGCTCCTTCTCCTTAGGTGAGCTGCCCAGCTCCTTCCAGATCCCGAGTGGAGAAGGACAGGGCCTGGGTGTGTACATGGTCCCTCCCACTGCACACCATTTTCGTGACCTCCTCTCTCATCAGTCACAGGCCTTCCTCCCAGGAGTCTTGGGTGCAAGGTCTGCAGAGGCCCCCTCACCTCTGCAGGGTCCCGAGGACAGCATGGCAGTTGCTGCTCTGTGGGTTTGTCTCATGTGTTCCCGGTTTTGTGTGTCCCAGGAATGAGTGCTGGAGAAGGAAATATAAGTAACATTTTTAAAGTGTCCCATGAGTAAGAATCACTTGGGGTCCTATTGAAATGCAGCTTCAGATCTGACAGGGCCAGGGCAGGTCCTCAGCATGTAACTAGCCACGCCGTGCACGCTGACACCACTGGTTGGGACCACGTTTGCAGCAGCCAAGGTGTTAATGGAACAGGAACCAAAGGAATGTCTCCGGGCAAGGTGCCAGGACGTGTGTCTTTGCAGTCTTGAGATCTTCCTTGCTGGTCAGGGTTGGGGGCAGTGAAGTGGTACTGCTGAGGGTCGAGAATGGGGACGGCTGTTCTCCTCCTTGGCTGAAACCATTGCTGAAACCCTCTTCTGCTGTGTTCTGCACCTCCTGATTGACTGTTGGTCAGTGTTTATGGTGATTTCCAGATAGGCGACTGTGTGTCATCCCTGAGCTGACCCTTTCTTTACTCAGGAAAGTGGGCAAGTGGCCTTGATCCAGGCAGGGACTCCCAGAACCAGCCTCCCCAGACCCCAGCTCCCCACACTTGGGCTCACGTGTGAGCTGGTGCCTCCTCTTTGCCCCTGGTCACTCCCTCTCTCACTTTGGGATTAGGGACTAAGGCTGAGCCGAGACATCACCTATCCTGATCTTGAATCTGGGATTTTTGTCTCACTTCTCTGCAGTCAAGAGGCACCAGCACTTCTGACTGTGAGGTGACACGGACACTGCAGCTGCTAGCTATGTGGCCTGGGGCCTGTGATTTATAAAACATCTCACCTCTGCCATCCCATTGATCCTGCTCCAGGGCCCTGAGAGGCTAACAGGAGCAAGAGGATTTTTATGGGTTTTTTTATTGTTATACACATGAGACTCTGTGTAACCTTGAACTCCTATCTTCCTGCATAGCTGAGACTATAGGCGTGCACCACCATACCTGACTAATTTTTGTATTTTTTGTAGAGACAGGACCTTGCTGTGGGCCAGGCTCACCCATCTCCACCCCCTAGGACCTCAAACTCTTGTCCTTAAGCCATCCTCCCACCTCAACCTCTCAAAGTGCTGGGACTACAGGTGAGAGCCACTGTGCCTGGCCCAGAGCCTGGATTCTTGACAGTTGCCCAGATTCCCTGACTCCCAGGGAGAGCTGTGTGTGTGTGTGTGTGCGTGTGACATGTGGGGTGAATGCCTGCATGTACCTGTGTGTCCACTTGTGTGTGGATGAGCCCACAGGTCTGGGTATGTATGAGTGTAGACCCATGTTGGGTGTGACTGTTCTTCCCCCACCATTTAGAAATGACCCAGAGACTGGGATGACTGTAAAAATCCACAAACTGTAATATTTTCTTCAAAACCTTCCATATGGATATGGCAAGTGGAGCTCTCTCGGAACTAGGCCCCAGAAGGTTCTCCTCAGCTGGTGGAAGGTGAACAGGAAGGAACAGTGTTATTACAGGCTAAACCTTGAGTCTCCAATTACCTGCCAGAGAGCTCTTCCCTCCCACCTGATTCTACCTCGGGGGAGTAAGTTAGGACAAGCCATACTCTGAGGTGAACACCCCATCACCTCCTAATGCCACAGCTTTTGAGTTCTCCCTTCTGGGCCAGGCCTCGGTCAGGAAGAGAAAGGACTCTAGGTGAAAAAGCACACCATTCAGAGCCTTTCAGACAAATATTTGAGAGTCACCAATCACCTGATCCTCAAAGATGTGCCTTTAACGTCCTTCCCGCAGGCCTGGGTTGCTGGGGTGGGCAGCTGGGCGGCTCCCTGGAACCCCGACTGTCGCACACATCTTGCAAGCACATGTTTTTTTCTGCACACGGAGCTGCTCACAGTAAACCCGTGCTGAAAACCACATTAAAATGAATTGGAGGAGAGAGAGTCACTTTGTAACATGCTTTATTTTATTTTATTTTTGACTTGGAAAGAAGCATATCTTGGCTGCTAATCAAAGAGCTGGTGGGGGCCTCTTAGCAGAAACCAAACCGGTCTGGGCCAGACCCACCCAGCCCCACCCCTGGGACAGCAACTATGGCTGGAAGGAGCTGAGGGGGGCTCCCAGACCATGGGTGGGCTGTGTGGCTGGTCTAGACACTGGAGAAGCTTGGTGCCAGCCCCGGGTCCTCCTGTATCCAAGCTGGGGAACCCTGGATCCATTTTCTCCTTTATCCCACCCTCAGTATTCCTAACTGCAAAAGAGGTTCCTTGGGTGTCCTTATTAAGTCAGCGGGCACTGTGGCCCGCATGGAGAGAATATACTTAAAGATCATGGTACAGTAGAGGGCAGTGACTCATGGTCCCCCCACAGCTTCACCCTGACTTGCCCCTCAACTTTCTCCTGACATCTTTGCAAGACAATTTGTACCATGGGAATTCCCAGAGTGCTAGCACCTGAGATTGATCACTCATGCACTAAGATTTATACCTTTGTGTTCAATATCCCTCTTAGATGTCTTCCACCTTCCCCATATGTCCAAGAGAAACTTCTGGCCAGGCACCGTGGCTCACGCCTTTAATCCTAGCACTTTGGGAGACTGAAGCTAGAGGATCATGTGAGACCAGGAGTTCGAGACCAGCTTGGACAATGCAGCAAGACCCCATCTCTACAAATAAAACATTTTTTTAAAAATTAGCTTGGAAGGCTAAGGCTTCCAAGGAAGGATCTCTTGAGCCTGTGAGTTTGAGGTTGTAGTGAGCTATGATCTCACCACTGTGCTCTAGTATGGGTGACAGAGCAACAGAGCAGAGATCCTGTCTCAAGCAAACAAACAAACTAAAACATAACAAAAGCTACTCCCCAGAGCCACTTCTAATTCTCTGTTCGCTCTTTCTGATCTATCCTCTATTGAATCTGGAAACCTCAAAGTCCCACCTCTCCTCTCCTTGGCTACCCCAGTTCTAGGGGATCTGCATGCCCTGTAGATCCTTCTGTCTCCCCAACCCTTGAACCGATCTCATCTTTTTTGCCCTCCCTGCTGATTTCTTAGCTTAGATCTCACCCATCGCTTAGAGGACCTTAGCTACCTCCAGTCTCTCCCCACCCAGGGCAAGCTGTCTAAAACGGAAATCTAAACATCTCTCTTCCCTGTTTGAGACCCTTCAGTGGCTTCCCATCCCCTTCTGGATATAAGCCAAACTGTATATGTGTCTTTGTACAGAAAAGGAAAAGGCACCCCTTCCTCGAGGCACGTGACTGCCATCTGCTGGAAAGCTGTCATAATAAATATTCAAACCTGTGATGACTGGGCAATGTGATGGCGCCCCCTAGGGTTGTGCATGCAACCATGCACCCTGCATCCTTCTGCTGGTGGCTTCCAAGATCCTGTTAGCTTTCGAGCCACACTTCCACCACCTTGCCCCACTCACATCTTATGAAGCTGTCTGAGGCTCTCTAAATGCACTGGAACACAGTAATGAAGAATGTAGACTTTGGGGACAGAATCCCAGCTCTGCCCTGTACCTGGTAGAATATTCCTTAACCTCTGTGTCCTTAGTTTCCTCATCTGTAAAATGAGGATGCTAGGAATTCCTTTCTCATGGGATTGTGGTGAAGACTACATGAGTCGTGAAATGTTCCAAACAGGGTTTGATATATTGTGATGCTATGTTGATTTTCTATTGTTATTGTTATCATCCCTCACCTCTGCCCTGCTGCATGCGTGCTTTCTGCTGAGAACTCTCTCCAGCCCCTCCACCTGCCTGTTCTCTGCCTGGTCAACTTCTTGGAAAGACTTTCCTGGCCAGGACTGGGCAGGCAACCCTCCATCTCTCCTCCAGATCCCAGTCCCTGGGTACCCCTGTGGCATAGGTCTAGCAACAGCTATCCTTGTCCCTTGGATGTCCTTAGGCTGTAAGCTTCTTGCTGACAATGGCAAGGACAAGGTCTTATTTGGGTCTAGCCTAAACACCAGCTTTAACACTGGTCTTGGAGTAGAAACTTCCCAGAGTTTGTCCTGAGAATCAGCTTAACTCTTTTGGAGCATTTTGCCGTTTAACACTGGCTTTGAGCAAAGTAGTCTTTACATTAGTTCTCAATTTAAAAAGGTAAAATAGATGAGATTTTTAAATAAATGTCATTTATTTAATAGGTGAAATAAATGACAAAGGAAGCCAAGGGGAAAAAGTGAATAACAATTAACACTGATTGACCACTATGGCGAGCTTATCGAATTATTAAATTCTAACAACAGCAACCCTATTCACGATCCGGTTTCCTATTCCCAATCCCGTTTTACAAATGAGGACATTGAGGCCTTTGGGGTTAGGTGACTTTCTTACGGCCACTTGGCTAGTAAGGGGTGGATCCAGGATTCCAGTCCAATCTGAACAACTACAAAGGTGGGTCTGAGCTCTGCCTGTCCTACCTCCTTGGGAGAAGTAGGGGATTAGGGCGGTCTAGGGGCTACTGACTCCTCACCTGAAGTCTTAGAACTGGGGGTACAGTGTGGGGTAGGCAGGGCCTGCAAACCTGGGGCCAAGAAAGGAAAGAGTAGGGCAGGTACAGTGGGAAGGGAGGTACCCAGACCATTTCTTTCTTGGCATCAAGGCCATCTCTGTAGGAGCTGTGCGATCCTATACCAGGAGGCAGGGTGTAGAATGGGCAGTCACACTAGCCAGGATCATAAGGGTCAAGTCCCAGCTCTGCCACCTGCTTCTGTGTGGCCCTGGGGGAGTTGCAAACCTCTTTGAGCCTCAGCCATAACTGCCTCAGGCCTTTATTCAGACTCAAACCAGGCAGCTGGTGAGAAAGGCTTTGTAAATTGGCCCCAAAGAGAAGCAGTTGGGGGGCAGCCCCAAGTGAAGCGTCTGGGGAAGTAATTTTCTAATTAGGTCGGTAGTTGCCTTTTGAAGGAAATGGGATGCCTGGGACTGAAGAGGTTAATGTTTCAAACAGGAAGTGGTGTCATGTCAAACAAGAAGTGGTGCCATTTCAGACCAAGACCTTTCCTACTGGGCATGACTTTGTCTGTCATCCCTGAGGCAGGGCCCATGAGCATGAACAAAGCCCACAAGGTCTAGTTTGGACATCTTCTTTTGCTGCTCAGCTTGAGGAAAGGGTTGGCATGGGCTCTCCATGGAACAGTTGTAGAAAACTTATTGGTTTATGGGTCTGAGAAGGGGCGAGGAACATCCAGCCCAGGGAAGGATACTTTGTGGTTTATTACAGGTTTTCTGGTTTATTTTTAAAATAATTTATTGAGATAAAATTCACACAACATAAAATTAACCATTTTAAAGTGAACCGTTCAGTGGCATTTAGTATAGTCACGATATTATGTAACCACCACCTCTCTCTGGTTCCAAAACATTTCTGCCACTCCCAATTAAAACCTTATATCCATTAAGCACTTTCTTCCCACCTCAGCCCCTTTTCATCTCACCCTCCAGCCTCTGGAAAGCACTAACCTACTTTTTGTCTCTACGGATTTATCTATTCTGAATAGGTCATAGAAATGGAATCACACACTATGTGACCTTTTGTGGCTATCTTCTTTCACTTAGCATAACGTTTTGGATGTCCATCCATGTCGTGTCATGTATCATTACTAAATTCTTTTTTATATCCATCATCTCATCTGTCTATGGGTATAAGGGTGTTCACCTTTTGGCTGCTGAGAATAACACTGCTATGAACAATAAGCATGTGTGTATAAGTAGTTGTTTGAACACCTATTTTCAATTCTTTTGGGTACATATGTAGAAGTAGAACTACTGGCTCAGATAGTAATTCTATGTTTAGCTGTTTGAGCCCCCACTATACTGTTTTCCACTGCAACAGCACCATTTTACCTTCCCACCAGCAGTGTACACCAAAGGTTCTTCTTCTTTTTTTTTCTTTTTGAGACAGTCTCACTATGTTGCCCTAGGTAGAGTGCCATGGTGTTATAGCTCATAGCAACCTCAAGGTCTTGGGCTTAAGCAGTTCTCTTGCCTAAGCCTCCCAAGTAGCTGGGACTACAGGAGCCTGCCACAACGCCCGGCTATTTTTTGGTTGCACTTTTCATTGTTATTTGGCAGGTCCAGGCTGGATTTGAACCCACTAGCTCCAGTGTATGTGACTGGCGCCCTAGCCACTGAGCTATAGACACCGAGCTATACACCAAATGTTCTAGTTGTTTCACATCCTCTCAACCCACTTGTTATTGTCTGTTTGGTTTTTTTTTAAATTATAGCCAGTTTAGTGGGTGTGAGGTGACATCTCATTATGATTTTGATTTACATCTGCCTAGTAATAAGTGATATTGAGCATTTTTTCATATACTTGTTGGGCATTTTATATCTTCTTTGGAGAAATGTCTATTCAAGTCCTTTGCCCCTTTTTAAATTGAGCTATTTGTCTTTTTGTTGTTGACTTGTAAGATATAGTCTGGATATTGAAGTCTTATTGGATATATAATTTGTAAATAATTTTCTCCCATCTTGTAGGAAGTCTTTTCACATTCTTGATCATATGTACTGATGTACAAAACTTTTTAATTTTGATAAAGTTCAATTTGTCTATTTTTCTATTTTTTTCTTCTGTTGCTCCTGCTTTTGGTGTCATATCTAAGAATTCATTGCCAAATCTAAGGTTCTGAAGATTTACTTCTGTATTTTCTTCTAAGAGTTTTGTGGCGTTAGCTTTTATATGTGGTTTGTTGATTCATTTTGAGTTAATTTTTATGTATGGTGTGAGGTAGGGATCCAACTTCATTCTTTTGCATGTAGCTATCCAGTTGTTCTCATAACCATTTTTCTCCACTGATTTTCCCTGTTGAAAATCATTTGTCCATAGATATGTCGTTCTGAGTTGTTTGTTTGTTTGTTTTGTTTTTGAGACGGAGTCTCACTTTGTTGCCCTGGGTAGAGTGCAGGGCGTCATAGCTCACAGCATCCTCAGTCTCTTGGGCTTAAGCAATCCTCTTGCCTCAGCCTCCCAAGTAACTGGGACTGTAGGTGCCCACCACAACACCTGGCTGTTTTTAGAGATGGCGTCTCCCTCTTGCTCAAACTCCTGAGCTCAGGCGATCCACCTGCCTTGGCCTCCCAGAGTGCTAGGATTACAGGGATGAGCCACCACCCTCAGCCTATTCTAGTTTGTTTTTAAAGCCTGAGTTCTTACCCTGGCTCTGCCACTTTGCACCGTGTAGAGGGCCTCCCCTCTCTCAACCTCCATTTCCTTGTTTGGAAAATGAAAGCTTGAGTTAACATTCCCAAAGTTAACTTCAAACAAGGCGGCACATCCTGTGTTGTGATCACCTTAGACAGGCCACTTCTGAATTGGTTTTGCTAATGCAGGGTGGGAATCATCTCTTTCTGTTTTTGCAGAGGCACTTTTCCCTTTTCCTTTAGGTTAGCTGCTGAAAATCTGTAGAGACTATAGTTAATTCTCTTCCCACAACCCTGGTGTTGGAGTTGGATTTTTAACCTAAAACTCTTAGGGAGTGGGGAGTGCTAGTTTTCCCATTCACCTTCCTGTTCATTTATTCCACAACTCTAAAAAAGTTTGCCCAATAAGTTGGAAATAATATCCCAGAATTGGGTCTGATTTCTGCTATGTTGCCAGGATTACAGTTCTGTGGTTAGTGTAATAGGAATACTGTGGTCTTGAAGATGCCAGAAAACATAGTAACTGATATTCACTCCCCAAGTACCTCCCCCTCAACAGTTCTTAAATGTGACCTGTTCTCTCCCTTCCTTATCAAGAAAGAAAAGTAATATTTGTATAAGTACCTGCTCCGTGTAGGGGTGGAGGCAGGGATTAATCAGCTTGTACCTGTAATTCTTACCACAGCCATGTGAGGGCAGTAGAAGTGGCCCCCTGTGATAGATAAGGGTTGGCCTGGCTTGGATGTGCCTGAGGGGCCCTTCAGTGCTAGTGTGGATCTGCCAGGAGGGGTTGGAGACCTTACTCAGCCTCCTTTTGGGGGAGACCCTTGAAGAAATTCCTCCAACCTTTGCCAGAAGTGAAACCTCTGTTTTCTTGAGCCTCCTGGAGATGCTGCCCCTCCTAGGAAGCCTCAAGCCCAAGCCTAATCCTAACTCTAACACATTTGTGTCTGATGGTTGACAATGGGGGAGGCTGTACCAGTTCTATTTCTTAAACCCCAACCCTTAGCTTCATTATATTTTCCTGCCCAAGCATTTCCTCCCCTCCATCTTTACACCTACCTGAGTGTCAGAATGCCCAGTTGACCTTAACCAAATAAGGCATTACCACCATCAGCTGCACAAGGACCTTAACTGAGTGGAAATGCTGAACTTGGCTGGAGCCCAGCCCAGTCTTGCCCCTCTTGAGCCATGTAACTTTAGGCAAATGATCCTACCTGTCTGGGGCCCTATTTCCTCATCTATAAAAGGAAGAATTGAACTGGACACTCAAATAAATGGTCTCAACATTTGGCAGGTTGTGGGCATCCCCACTCCCACCCCCTATAGAGAATCAGATGAAACTTTGGCTGTGAAGCATTCCCATGCCCAGGCACAGAGACTCTTGCTTACAGGAACTTAGAGGGTTCCATGATCACTCATGGAACCCAAACCTTAGGTTTTTCAGTTCAGATGGTAGAACAAAGAGAGACCCCTAATCCTTGCTGGGCTGCATTTCATATGGAGTAGGGGGTAACAAATTCCAAGGTACTTTCCTGTCCACCTGAGTGGCCCAGCCCTTTCTTGGCTAGGCCTTGGGGGTAGACATATTTAATATGGATGGGGCAGCAGGCCTTTTAGGACCTCTCCAACCCTCCCAGGAGGGGAAGAGATGGAGCTCAGCTGCTTCCAGCAAACCTTGGGCTGGGGCCAGCATCTCTCCCACCCACCTGTAAAATGGGACTGAAGTGAGAACACCCTGGTGGGAATGTATTAGCACAGGGAGCCTGGAGCTCCCTTACAGTGAGAGGAGAAAAGCTTCCTTTGCTTCTTCCCATTAATGGGGCTCACGCCTGTTTTCCCTAGCTGGGACTGAGTCACAAAAATTCTTTTATGATCTATTTTCTGGCCCACACTCCTGTTTTCTTTGGAAATCTGAAGCAACATCCTGAATTTCCTCTGCCTAATTTTAGTCTCTGGGAACTGCAGCCAGATGATGTCAGACTGAATATTAGATGCCATTGGTCTTCCCAGGCTGGGCTCTGTCACCAGCTCCCTGCAGCTGCCTGGTCCCATGGGGTCAGGTGTGGGCCTGGGAGACATTGTGGTTGTCAGCTATGGTCAGTGCTGTGGCCGGGAATGAAGGAGATCTTTCTTCTCTGTAGAAAGTACTTTCAGCATTGGGTGTCCACCTGAGTACAGATCCTTTTCCAAAGGCAGAAGGCCATTCTCACTCAGCAGCAAGTTGCTGCAGAGTCCCCAGAGCCGAGAACCTACTGCATGTTAGAAGCAACCCCCTCCTCTATAGAAGTGGACTCTGTCCTCCCACACTCAGCTGGGAGCACCTTCTAACAACCATGTCTGATCTCATGACTTGGGGCCAGACCCAGGGTCCTGTACCAGACTGACACCCACTGGCTTCCCAGGCTTCTGCATCTGTTGGAGCCACTTGGAGACCCAGGAGGCACTGCCTCCGAGAACTCAGCAGCTCCAGGGAGCTGGAGCCAGTCCTTCCAGGCAGTTGCTGGACGCAGAAGTTTCTCACTTGAAGGTGCATCCTGAGGTTTCTCCTATCATCCAGTCATAAAGCTTGGAGGGGCCATCCTGCTTGCAGGATCAATGCAGCAGGGTCCCCCAACTCTCTTGATTCTGCTGACTTTCATGGGAGGCCTGCAGGTGTCTGTGTTTAGCCCAGAGATGGCTGGTCCAGGATGGAGGGACTTACGTCCAGTTGAAGCCTCCCAGACTAGGCAGGCAGAGTGGTTTGGAGGGAGGAACACTGCACTGGGGGTCAGACCAACCAGGTTCGAGTCCCGCCCTGTGCCATGTATCCACTGGGTACTCTTGACCAGCTCCCATCTCCTCTCAGGTTGTCTGTTTCTTTATCTTTACTCAGGGTAAGAAACTCCCTCCTCCTTTTTCACAGAGAGAGTAAAGGAGGCTTTGATCCTTCCTTGAATTTGAATCTGGCCTGATTCCTGCTGACTTTGATCAAGTTCATAGCCCTCATGCCCTGTCCCAGGGATGGGTTGTAGCCTCCTTATGAACAAATGGTGCTAAATAGGGCAACAGTCCAGCTCTACCCAGAGCATTAAGGGGCAGCGGCTTCTGTGCCCAGGGAGCCCTGAGCTCCTACACGGACCCCGGTCCTTTGATGTCCATTGCTTGGCTGTGACTAAGGTGTGTCTATGTGAGGACATCACCTGAACGTACTCACATAGGCACACACTTACAGGCATACACAAACACAGCCATGTAAATGCAAGCACGTCATACAGCATGTCAGGGCCACCAGGAATGTGAAGCATACACAGACATGCACACTCATGCCCGCAGGTAGGCCCACATCTTCCTCCTGAGGCTTCTGGCAGCTTTTTTTGCTCACACTGGGGGCTGGCCTGGAGCAGAGAGAGCTCTGGAATGAGAATGAGAACATTTTCATTCTTTCTCAATGTTGGTGTATGCTAACCCCCTCTGTGCCTCAGTTTCCTTGACTATAAGGATGCTCAGATGAGTCCTAATGTCTGTGTTGGATCAAAGGGAACACTTTGTTTGCTACAACCATCCTCCAAGGATGTGTTCCTGGGGGAGAACACCTAGGCCAGGTGCCACCAGGCTTCCCGGCCTGGCTGCCGGGCCCTCCATGTGCACTGACTTCCTCCCGCTATGTACTGGGACCAAGTACCTCTTATGGAGGCTGATAAGCTCACCAACAGGGGTGCCGGCCTCGCCAGGGTCATCAGTGCTTGATGCCAGATGAAAGCCAGGACTACTGAGGTCCAGGGCAGGGATCCATGCCCACCCCCGGAAGGCTCCGGGCTCAGCCAGAGGCGGGTGGGCTAAAACTGAGAGTGAGGCCCCTGGAGGCCCATGGTTTAGTTTCTAGAACTCTGACGCACTGGGGGCTCTTCTAAGCCAGCCGCACAGAGTGATTCAGAGCACTGAGCATCTCACTCTTTTCACCAATGTTCCTATTTGAATGCAGTCAATGTCAGAAGGCAGCATGTGGACATTCCTTGGCCTGCCACACCGAACACTGAGGCTTCTCCTATCGTTGGGTCATAAAGCTTAGAGGTGCTATGGCTTTGACATGGACAGCAAAGCCCACTTAGCCTAGTGGCACAGGCGAGTCCCTGGCAATGACGGCAGCAGAGACTTGTCTCAAGGCTGGGACTCTTGGGTGCTTGATGTGAGGGCTACAAACGAAACACCTACAGTGAATCCTGATTGCTCCAGGGCAAAAATGGCCTAACTGGCCTGGGAACTGGGCCATTCTAGGTTCTGTTAAACCATCCTAAGAAAAAGCATCTCACAACCCTGCTCTAGGCTGAAGGTAGACAGGCCTTGCTGGTCCCTGGCCATGGCAATCTCCAAGAGCCATGTGTGAACAAAAATGTCCCTATTCCCAGGATATGGGATCATCCCCTGGGTCAGTGTGGTTGATAGTATTCATGTAACTACTTCCACCCTTATAGGAAGGACCCCTCAGAAGTGCTTTCCCACAGGCCAGGAAAGGCCAAGTTCTACTGAGGTCCAATTCTGCCAAGACTATGGACTCATATAACCTAGACACTCCCCCACCACAAATGCTTAGAAATGCATGTAAAAGATACAATTGTGCAAGAATCATTGAAAATACATAGCCAAGTTCATAAGATGGGAATGGGCTCCAGTTGCCCCAGGAACAGGACCAAGGAAGTGAAGGTTTAGCTGTGGATTTTGTGGTCACTGTGGGGTAGGGGTGCATGCGGATGTGGGTCACCTGAGCCAGAACAGGGCAGAGGCTTGGGTTCCTCTGTCACAGCAGGGAGTTGGAACTGAAACTCGGTGAAAGAGGCGTCTCAGGAAATTCCATGTCTGGCTCACAAAGGCAACAAGGAAGCTTGTCCACCTCTGTCTGCACTCTGGGTGGGGAAAGATTAGTCTGAGACAACAAAACCTTGACCTCTTCCTCGCACACGTTTGAGGCTCAAATTGACCCTACCTCTGTGACCACCAAAAATGTGTTCTCGGTTGGAGCTATAAATGATTCAGGGGAAAATCCCCAAATAAAACATTAGCTATTCAAATCCAGCAGTGCATGAAAACATCATAGATCCTGACCAAATGGGGTTCTTCAGAAAATCTGTTCCTGTAATTCAGCTCATTCACAGATTAGAAGAGAATAGCATTGGATGAAATTCAACACTTATTCATGATGAAAACTCCTGGCAAACTAGGAAGAGAAAGAAACTTCCTGGCACATAGATCTGAGCTACTGCCTCCCCCAGCAAGCATCACACTTGTGTGGGACAACAGGAGCCCTAAATTCATGAATGGGCTTTGGAGGTAGCTGCTCTGACTTCTACTCAGCATTGCCTTGCAAGTCCTAACGTGTGTGATACATGTATGCTGAGGTAAGGAAATAAAAGGTAAATAGATCAGAAAGTTCTTTATGACAAAAGGCAGTGTTACCAAAGCACAAACACAAGCCACAGACTGGGAGGAGATATTTGCAAAGCATAAAATTGACATCGGGCTGGGATCAGAAATACAGGAAGAACTCCTGTGGATCAGCATGAAAAAGACAGAACAACCCAATAGGAAAATAGGTCAAGGACACAAACAGGCACCTCACAGACAGGGGAAACAGAAATGGCTCAAAAAAGATGTTCAGCCTCATTAGCAAAGTGGAAAATGCACATTCAAACCACAGCAAGATCCCATTTCACATGCACCCCACCAGCAGAGCCAGTGCAGTCTGGGGCTCCGGGATAGAAGGGCTTTGCAGAAGGCAAGAGACCAGAGGCAGCCCCCGGCTGCACTGGGGAGGCTCACTCCTGATTCTTGTTTTCCTTTAGGACTCAGTTCAGGCCTAGAGGGCAAGGGACGGGGAGCTGTAGCCAGTGGGGCAATACTATTTGGGTCCTACCCCAGGCCCTGTGGGGCCAACTGAGACTCTGCCTCTTTGGAGTCAGCTGGTGTCAGGGCCCTCCTCCCAAGCAGCCAGATGTTCCTCTGGCTGCAGAAGCTGGGCCCAGCATGCAAAACTATGGGGCAGGAGAGAGGGAGAAGGGGACGTGGGTGAGCTGGCCAAACCATCCTTCCCTTGCACTCAGACTGACTGTTCCCTGAGAGATTCTGCATCTCCAGCTATCTGTCTGTCTACTACCACCATATCCCTAAGCTCAGAAAGGCTGGAAGGAGGAGATTTGGGCCCCTTTCCCTCCTCCTACAATGCTTTAGCCCAGCTGTGAGTAGAAAGTAGGCATCAGACACTGAGGCCAGCCTTCGTCTGTCTCCTGCCCCTGCAATGACTTTACTTCTGGCCTAAACCTTCTCCTATCTGCCCTTTAGTGAGTCCATATGGGCTCCCAGAACCCTGGGATAGGACCGTGTGGGACCAGGTTTGCCCATGGGCCAGAAAGCTGTCTCTGTTGCTCCAGGCCAGCGTCTGGATGCCGAAAGACAAGGTGACAGGATCCCTAACCTAGTAACCACACTCTGTGCCTGAGCATAGGGGGCTTCCTATCCCCTTCCTTGAACCTGCACATATATGGTACCACTGCTAAAGGTGTTTCTGGATTCAGGACCCTCTCTCTTACCTTTTCTGGGCTGGGCCATCTCTTCCCTCTCCTTACTTGTTGGAATAAGACTACCTTCTCAAGATCTCTGGAAGGAGAGGTGAACAGGAGAGTTTTCTAGAACTTTGAGCTCTTGGTGGTACTGTGAAGACTCACTCTTACTATGATGTGAATGATTGAGAAAGGAGAATAACAAGGTTCCACCCTCAGAGGGTGAACTGGCTTTTAACCCTGGGTCAGCCACTATTCAAATATGCAATTGGGGCCCTGAGCTATTTAACACCCAGATCTGTTTTCTACTCGGTATAAAGGAAGGACTGAGTGTGATAATTCTAAGAGTCTTCCTTAGAGAAATTCATGAGAAATTCACTTTTTAATATAATAGTCCAAATAACATCTACCCTTTCTCAAATATGCAATCTAATCCTGCATTCTCTAGCAGGTTCAGGGGCCCCAGAAGGTGGCCTTGATTACCTTTGTTTTATGTGCCAAACAGCTGAGGTTCAGAGAGCTAAGTAACTTCACACAGCCTGTTGGAGGCTGCGGGCCCAGAGAGATGATGACTAAGCTTTAAGCTGTCAGATAACCGCTGCAAGATCCTACACAAATGCCTTTGTGTTGCTCAAATGTTTTTAACTATTTGGGGGGCAATAATGGGAAAGCGTCCCTAAGAAAGAACCAAATTGGATTGCATGATCTTCTAGGCTGGAAAATACAGGCAGTCAGAAGAAAAACCCCACAGTGAAGGTCTGTGCCAGGTGGGGAAAGGAGCCCTATCAAGTGCTCCTTTAGTTGTCATGGCAACCTCCTGCCAGGAAAGGTGTGATCCCAAGTCCGACCCTGAGGGTCAAGAAGTCTCTGCCGACTGCCCCACGATCCTTCCTTCCCTTCCCCTTTCCCCCACCCCACCTTGACAGGATGCCAGGTGGGTCTTGGAGTCCAGCCATACTTGGACTAGGTGGGCAGAAGGGGCAGCTGACCAGTGGGTACGGGGGGAAGTGGCAGGTCAGGCTGCCCCTCTTTGGCTCAGGTGTGTGACAGCTGTATACTCATACTCAGCTCAAAAATCCACCCAAGAGCCCAGGGGGCAGGAGATAGCTGGGGGGCGGGGGGCGTTCCCATCCCACCTACTGTGAACAGAGCAGCTTCCCTTCCATTTGTTTCCTATCAGGATCCTTCCCCTTCCATTTCCTTCTCCTTCCATTTGTTTCCTATCAGGATCTGGGAAGCAATTTTGTGGAGACAGCTCAGGAATATAACGACCTGATCCTCAGAAATCCACCCAAGAGAAGCAGCTGAATCACTGAACCCTGAAAGATAAACATGTAGGGAGGATCCCCCGCCCAACCTCCACCACTATATTCCCCTTCCAAATGGCTGCAGAGACTGGGTCACTGAGCTGGCACAGCCACTTGGGAGATGAGCCCAGACTGCCCAATGCCAGCTCAGCAGGCAACTTCCATGTGAGCACAACATCCCCAGAGATGGATTATGGATCTTATTCATGTGCGGCTCTCCTGGGTGCCTAAGAACCCAGGGTGGGGGGAATTCAGACCTGCCTATCCCTCGCCCACCTTGAGCCCAGGGGTCAGGAGATAGCTGGGTGGGGGCGGGGGGCGTTCCCATCCCACCTGCTCTGGACAGAGCAGCTTCCCTTCCATTTGTTACCTATCAGGATCTGGGAAGCAATTTTGTGGAATGGGGAAAGGCTTACTCCCTTTTAAAAATGTTCAAAAAACTGCTGCTCTGAGCCCCTGTCCAACAAGAGGTCAGTCTGGTGGTCCCTTCAGCCACAGACTCTGCCTCTGACAGAGACCCCAGAAGGCTCAGCCTGTAGCATTAGAGGGAGTCCACACTCCCCTCCCAGCTTCCCTGACCAATCACCAGGTTGCAGATGGCCCCACAATGAAGCCAGGGCCTTTCCTGGAGGCCAGGTGAATCTTCACCTGAGGCTGGGAGCCACCTGGGGCCCTCACTTTGCCTTCAGAGGAGCAGAGACCCAAGAGGGAAAGGGAGCAGTCGGCCATTGAAGAAGATGCAGATTGGGTCCTCAGGACTCCTCCTTCCTGTCTTAAAGTTCCACCCCTGCAGGGGACTCTGCTACCATTTCCCTCTGAAAGTCTCAATGGCCAGAGAGACTTGCCTGCTTTTTGCTGTATTTGGGGGGGATCTTGTCTGTTCCCCTGGAGAGCTGATTGCCTTCATTGGCGAGGGCTGTAGGAGGGTTGAGGCTGTGGGTGCTCCTTGCAGCCCTGTGGGGTTCAGAGCCCCTGCCAAATTCAGGCAACCCCTTCCGTGCTCTGGAGGCCCCGTCTGCGGCTCTGCCTCACGGCCCCTTGACCTTAGGCGTGCCGCTCTGCTAAGAAGGATTCTGTCCCAGTGACACAGAGCATGGCAGCCCTGACTCCATGTCCAAGTGGGTCAGGAACTACAGGGCTCAGACCAAAGCACTGCCAGCCGCCAGCTCTATGGGACCCTGGAGATATTTATGATTTCTTTCTGGATGAAGAAAAGAGAGGAAGAACACTTCAAACAATAACTTCGGATTAACAACCTGATCCTCAGAAATCCACCCAAGAGAAGCAGCTGAATCACTGAACGCTGAAAGATAAACATGCAAGGAGGGCCCCGCTCCACCTCCGCCTCTGTATTCCCCCTCCAAATGGCTGCAGAGACTGGATCCCTTATTTTTGTTGTAATGAAATCCCTTTCAAATCCTGAGGGACATTCCTGGAAGACTTGAAATCTCTCCACTGAGCAAATTGTAACCCAGCTTGCCCTCATTGAAGTGTCCTCAGCTGTGGACAACCCAAACCTTTCTCACCTGAGAGCCAAGAAGTACTTTTTCCTGCAGGATTCTTGCCCTTCCATTATCATCGATTCTGGGACTTTTGTCAGCCAGAGCCAATTTGGAGGAAAGCCACTCTGTAACCACTGGGAACGGTGCCAATGACAAATACATTAATGCAATCAAACCACCCTGCCATAACCTGTTATGTTCACCTGTTCAGAGGTGAGTTATCTTTCCAGGAGGTGATACAACCAGGACAGGGTCAGAGTGGCCCCAGTGGGCATTCAAACCAGTCACTAATAATGCTCATGTGCCTTTTCTGGGAACTCTTCCCAAGGTTACAGTTCTAACTCACTTGCTCATGAGTTTTCCAAGGTGGCAAAAGCAGGGAGTTCTTAAGGCAAGATGCTTTGGAGCATCTCTGATCTGGGTTCTTGCCCCTTGCCACCTGGGGGACCTGGGACAACTTCATAACTGCTTGTCCCCATTTTTATAAGCTGTAAAGGAATAATCAAAATACCTATGATGTGGAAGTACAGAGAACAATTATAACACCCAGGGGAGCATTACGGGTGTTCCAGGGAGTGTGTCTCTTGTTCTTGTCATCTTTATAGACAGGCGGTGAGAAGTGGGAAGAAAGCACTTGGAAGCGGCAATGCGTTCAGAAAAGTCACGCTTCTAAACTCCGAATCCAGGGCTCAGGAAGCCTGCCAGCTGTTGGGGACAGGGAGCAGGTGCTGTGGAGACTGATGTTTAATGTAGGGGCCAGCCACTCTCCACAGTTGGATACCCCTAGCAGGTGACCGCCCTCACATTAGCGATCTGCATAGTAGGGGCATATAACTCATGCCCTCTGCTAGAGCATGGGGTGGTCAGGAACTTCCTAAATGGGTTTCTTTCCAAATAGTCTGAATGCAAAAGGCTGTGCCACCTGGAACCTAGGAGTACCCCTACGACCCTGAGTTCTGTGCTGTCCCTGGCTAAGCTGCCCCTGGCAGGTGCTTGGTGGGCTTGCCCCAGGAGCCCCTCAGATCCCTTTAGCCCCTTCAGCCCCTTGATGTTCTTGAGGGGTTTGGGATAGCAGCAGCTGCCCCCAACCTGAAGGCAGACATGGAGAGCTCGTCCCTGCCTGCAGACCCTCCTTGGTCAACAGCAGAGATTGAAGACCACGGCACTCTGGACAGGACCTCATGGCTGTGCAGTTTTGGAACTATCATCCCATTGTTGAGGAAAACTGAGGGCCTGTGATAGGGAGCAAATGAGCCCTATAGGGATGGGACCAGGACATCCGGCTCCTTGCCCTGCATGGCAGCCTTGCCCAGAATCCCCCAGGCACATAGGTTGCTGCTGCAGCCCTGGAGAGCTTCACAGGGGATCACAGTTCAACTTGGAAGTTTGAGGATGAGCCTCAGCAGTGTGGCCTATCTGCTCACAGGAAGCAAAGCTCAGTGGCTTTTTCCACCAGGGAGAGGTAGGGAAAGGTGAACGCCCGAGATTTCATACCTTCTGGTTCCAGGTTACTGATTCACTTACTGATGTCCAGGAGGTCCTAGTGTCCCCTGGATCTGACTAATGGGAGGCTGAGGCCCAGAGAGGGCTGTGCCCCACCTGAGATGCAGTGCAGTTCCCAGAGACTGACCCCACTCCCTGTCCGGGGAGCCCCAGCAGGTGCGGGTAGGGGCTGAGCAGGTTTGTTGCTGTGCACTGTGGAAGGCACATGCTCGCAGAGAGGAAGCCTGTCCCCTGACCTCACAGCTTATAAAGGGCAGCAGGGAGCCACCAGCAGGGCCCAGAAGCCCCTCTGCTATGGTCTGGACGTGGATTGCCTGGCTCTGCCAGGTCTCCTGTTGGAATCTGATTCCCAGTGTTAGAGGTGAGGCCTGGTGGGAAGTGTTTAGGTTGGGGGGGGGGCAGGTCCCTCATGAATGGCTTGTTGCCATTTCTGTGGGAGTGAGTGAGATGTTACTGTGAGTTCCCTTGAGGAAAGCATGTTGGAAAGAACCTGGCACCTCCCTCCTTTCTCCTGGTTCCTCTCTTGCTTATAATCTCTGCACACACTAGCACCCCCTTTGCCTTTCACCAGGAGTGGAAGCTCCCTGAGCCCCTCACCAGAAGCAATGCTGGTGCCATGCTTTTTGCGCATTCTGGAGAACCATAAGCCACATAAACCGCTTTTCCTTACATATTATCCAGCCTCAGGAATTCATTTATGGCAATGTGCAAACAGCATAAGATATCTCCTTCTGTAGCCTCTTGGTGCTCATTTTGGTTCCTTTTGCTGGAACGGGTAGGGGTAGGTGCATTGGGAGAGTCCCTGACTTTGTCCAGAGGTCACTAGGATTTTTGTCACAGCTTGCCACTGTGACCTGGCAAGTCCCTTCTCCCTCCAAGCTGCCCTCTGCACAGCTATAAGTGGGGACAACAGATGGCCGGGGCCTCACCTGCACAGAGATGCCAAGTAAGATAAAGGGTGTGAACATGTTTTGCAAATCATGGGACCTTGTAGAAATGGAGGATGTTTCTGAGTTTCCACCTGTGATATATCAAGAATAGAGCCAGACAGACAGACACAATGTGCACACAAGTATCCACGCAGAGAGACAGACCCCCACAGCCCCCCCCCAGACTGAGGGTGCACGCACACATGGACACACATGCTCTTGTGTATTTCCACCTGGCATATGGTCTCTCTGTTGCCCCCCTCCTGTGTACCCCAGCAGCAGCAGGGCCCTGACCGCCCCCCTCCAGGGCCCAGAGCCACTGATGCTACCCTAAGGCACCTCCCCAGGGCTAGCCCCTTGGTTCCTGCAACCCCCACCCCACACTGGCTCCAGCTTGGGTTTCTTCTTAGTTGGGCCCAGTTGCCTTCGGGACACAAGCAGCAAAGGGAATGTGTTAGTGCTAGACATCAAAGGGACACAACTAACTTTGGGGATTGTTCTGATTTCTTAAAGAAATGAGTTGATTTCATTTCATGAGTTTAATTTAATGTTTCAAAAAAAAGTGCCGTAGTGCTCCCAGCTTAGGCATGGGGCCAGGACGGCACCTGGGGAAAGGCTAGGAAGAAGCCAAAGGATGACAGGGGGAGTAGTGTGGAGACCAACAGAGCCCTCTGCATTCCTGGCTGGGGTAGGAATTTCAAAAACTAACAGGTGGGGCTGGAGTTAGGAGAAGCCATCCAGGGCACGGCCTTTGGCAGGCCACTTCTGGGGCAAGCTGGCATAGTGCTTAAGGCTCAGGTGCCATCCTTAGACTGCCTGAGTTTAAATCAGACTTTGCCACTTACTAGTTGGTTAATGCTGGGCAAGTTATCTAACCTCTCTGTGCCTCAGTTTCTTCATCTGTAAATGGAAATAGTAATGGCCCCAGCCTCATGGGGTTATTGTAGAAATTAGGCTCATTTATACACAATGTGGTACATTAGCATACATAGGTTTAACACTTTGAACAATGTCTGCCTCCATGAATGTGAGATGCTGTGATTTTTTTTTCCTTTTATTGTTATCATGACCTGTGTTACTCCACATGGGGCAGATGGTTGGCTCTTGTGAAATTGTAAGACACTGTTCCTCTTTTCCTATGATGACATAGCTAGAACCTGACAAACTTTAGCACCAAATGCCTTCCCTAGCTCTATCTTAAGTCTCCGTTGCCCCAGGGCAGCTGCTTGCATTTTTTTCTGGCTCTAGTGGAAATGGGAAACTGCTTCTAGGGGATGGGGGAAGCACTTCTGGTGCAGGGTGAGACAGGGAGATGCCAGGGTCATCTGGGGCAGGAAGAGAGCAGCCCCACCTCTCTCTGGGTCCCCCGACACTCCCAGGGCTAGACAGGGGCGTCAGGGCGGAGTGTGAGTATCTGCAAACAGCCTTCTCAAACACAAGTCAGAGGTCCTGAGACCCTATGCTCTGCCTCTGCCCACGCTCCTGGGTGGGCCCTGATGGCTTTTTCAGGTTTGTACGCAATGACTAGGTAAGGACTACATATTCTACCCTTGCCTTTCCTGTATTTCTGACTTGGGAATTTTTATCCTTGGCCTTACTGCTCTGGCTAATGCTCTTGAGCACCTAGGTTAGAAAAGCCTGAATAACAAGTTCACAGGTCAATAGTTTCCTCAGCTCCCAGCAGCAGACCTGTGAGCGTCCGCTACAAACAGGCTTATCCTCCCTGTCCTCGCTGTCCCTGACAGAGCACTGGGCATCTCTCAGAGAGAGATGCTGGCCTCCAGGACACCATGAGCTTGATTGGCCCTGGCTGTTCCCTGCCAGGCAGCCTGGGACAGGAGCTTCATCCTGATCTACCCTCGCTGGGTGGGGAAGGCAGGCAGGGTCCCACTTGGAGACCTACAGCTGTCCAGTTCAGGTCCCTGAGAGGACACACGGGCATCTTTGCAGCCCCATGTGGCAGGGGGTATATGCCTCATCCCATTTTTTTAGAATATAAGAATGAGACATGGCCCCTGCCCTCAGAGAGTTCACAGAAAGATGTGCTATGGTTTGAATGTTTGTCTCAGCCCAAACTCATGCTGAAATTTAATTGTCATTGTAACAGTATTAAGGGGTGGTTAGGCCATGAGGGCTCTGCCCTCCTGAGCAGATTGATGTGGAAATAGGCTCACTAGCTTGAGTGGGTTTTTTACAAAAGGACAGTTGGGTCCCTCTTGTCTCTGTTTTGCCTTCTCACCTTCCATGGGATGACATAGCAAGAAGGCCCTCATCAGATGCCTAGCCCTTGATTTTGGACTTCCCAACCTCCAAAACAGGGAGGAAATAAATTTCTGTTTTTAATAAATTACTCAGTCTCAGGTATTTCATTATAGCAGCACAAAAAGGACTAAAACAGAGCGATATACAAAAGGTTATCCCATCTAACATGCTAAGTGCTATGAGCAAGGAGTGCACAGGGCATGTGGTGATTGGTGAGAAGGTGGGTGCCTGAGTACCCCTGGAGTGGTCAAGGAAGGCTTCCTGGAGGAGGTGGTGCTTACACAGGAGTTAGCTGACCAGTGGGCTGGGTTGGGAGCCATTTCTAGAAACCTAAGGCCTAGAAAAGCAAGAGGTGCTCAAAGCCTGGAAGGCAGCAGAGTGATGGAAGCATTGGAGGATGACAGTCAAATTGGCGTTTTAGGACAATTCGGAAAACATCTCATGTGTTTATCACAAACTGACCAGGGCTCACATCAAGAAAGAACCACTTCTGACACATGTGGCCAGTGAGTTCCCACCTGTTACAGGAACTTAAACCTGGGACCTGAGTGAGGTATGTTTGGGCAGGCAGTCAGCATGAGGCCAGAAGAGTCTCCTAAAAGTGGGGGGTGGTGGACAAGCCAGCATCCCTCCCAGCTCCGCCTCCACTAACTGCATGCTGTTGGGCTCAGACTCAAGGCCATCAACCATTTCCTTCTCTCCGAGTGGGAGCAACATTAGAGTCCGTCAATATCTGATTCAAGGATTTTAAGAGTCATACATACGAAAGCCCCAGTCCCAATCCAGAGTGAATCAAGTGTGTGGTGAGTACCAGCCTTTGTCACGTAAAGCCTTAAATAGTTCAGCTATTAAGTGCAAGGAGAATGTGCTTCCAAGTTAGTTTCTGGCTGGGAGACTCTAAGCAAATTTGCCTAACTGCCAAGCCTCACTTTTGCCATCTGTAAAGTGGGGATAGCAATCTAGTGCCTGCCTCAAGGTTTCTGAGGCTTCAAATGCTCAACAAGTGGTTATTATTGGTTGTCATTGTCATCAGGGCTCAGCTTAGGTGCCACCTCCTTGGGAAGCCCTCCTGGTCTCCCATAGCTGGGTTCAGCCCCACCCAAGGGCCTCCTTAGCACACAGGTGGGCACCTGCATTTCCGGAGACCCTTGCAGGCCTCTTATCACTGGATCCCTGTTATAAAGAAGGCATTGGTGTGTTTGTAGAAGGAACAAGAAACTAAGGAAGCTGCCAGATAAAATAATGTGCTTTCATTTGCTAAATCTGCCAACACTGTCTTTAAGACAGCTGGAGCTCTGAAGACCCAGGGGACATTCCCCTAGTTGGTGGGTCCATTTAGGACTGATTTGTGGGTTGGACCTTGTACCAGTCAGGGTTCTCCAGAGAAACAAAATCAACAGGATATGTGTGTGTATGCATGTGTGTAAAGAAATTTATGTCAAGGAATTGTCTCATGCCATTATGGAAACTGACAAGTTCAAAGTCTGTGGTGCAACCTGGAAGGTTAGAAACTCAAGGAGAATTTCTGTGTTGCAGTCTTGGGGAGGCATTCCTTCTTCTCCGTGAAACTCAGTTATCCTGCTTAAGGCCTTCAATGGATTGGATGAGGCCCACTCACATTATAGAGGGTAATCTCTTTGCTTATAGTCAACCAATTGTGGGATGCTAACCACATCTACAAAATATTTTCACAGCAACAGGTAGGCCTGTTCTTGACTCAGTAATTGGCTAGCAGGGTCTTACCAAGTTAACCCATAAAACCATCACAGGCTTCCAGATGCTCTTCATCCCATGAGTCTCAAGGTCACTAATCCTAAGGGGCTATCGGATTGGTGGGGGGACCAATCCCTCCTTACCCCAGACCCAATAAGTGACCACCAGAGCCATTCTCTACACACATTTGTGTGTGTCAATCTCCTTTGAGGCCCATCATAATTCTTGGGGCAGACTAGGGGAAGATTATCATGCCCACTTTCCTTAGGAAACGTGAGGCTCCAGTGTTCAGTGGTCTTTGCAAAGGTGATGAGGTGGTGGTGGAGCCAGGTCTTCAGATTCATTCTTCACCTTCATGTGCGAATATACCCTTGCAATCTGGGAAACTCAGTGTTGTGAATGTACCTGGGATTCGTTGTAATCAGGTATGGGAAGACATGCAGACAGGAAGAAGTGTGTCATAAGAAAGAAGTTTATAATCAGATCCCAAAATGCTTTTCCTCGTTTAGACTTTTGGTTTTCCTAGAAGTTAATAATTCATGCTTTATGCTTCGTTTTCTATGCAATGTCATAGATGTGTATCACTTGACATATTACTTATTTATCCAGATTTTCCAAGAGAAGTTTAATTCCCCTTTCATTACATTTACATACATCAGATGCTGTCTAGTTTCTAAGGCCACCTGTCTTGTGTTCTAATGTGGTCTGATGGCACTCCTGGCCTGCTGCACAGCTGTCATCATGTGATATTTCTTTATTCTCCTTCTCAGGATATTTCTTGGTCTCTCTTCCATGTTGGACTTCCTGTTTTTGCATATCCATGTGATTTCCTCTCCCTCGTTTACTTCCTTGTTTTGGTGGAGTATACCCTTTGATATTTTTCTAGGAAGAGGTATGTGCAGTGTAAATGTTTTGAAGTCATGCATGTCCAAAAATGCTTCATTCCACTCTCAAACTTTAAGGAATATTTAAGCCAGGCACTAAATCTTAGGCCTGTAGGGTTTTCTCCTTGTCTCTGGGATTCTGAAATTTTGTGATGATGTGCTTTTTGGTGTGAGACAGTTTTTTCATTTGGCCCTTTCTATGCTCTTTCAATCTAAAAATCCATATCCTTCAGTTTTAGGTGACCTTTGGGATCATTTCTTTGATGCTTTTCTTTTGTCCATTTTTTCTAGTTTCTTTCTCTGGAGCCTCCAGTTAGTCAGATGTTGGACCTCTTGGACTGATCCTCTAATTTTCTTATTTTTTCTCTCTAATTTCACAACTCCCTTTTTAAAAAACTTTGTAGAAAATTTTCTCATGTTTTAATCTTTTTATTGACTATTGTAAGTCAGCTATTTTTTTTTTCATATCTAAAAATGCAGTTTTGGGTTTTTGGCTTTGATTTTTGGGGTTTTCTTTTTCTTTTCTTTCTTTTCTCTCCTCGACTCCCTATCTCACTATTTCTCTCTTTTCAGACAGGGTCTCGCTCTGTTGCCCTGACTCGAGTGCAGTGTTATCTTGATAGCTCACTATAACCTCAAACTCCTGGACTGGACCAATCCTCCTGCCTCATCCTCTCAAATAGCTGAGATCTACACTAAGGAGCATATCACCACACCTGGCTAATTTTTCTTTTTTGTAGAGATGGGGTCTCACTTTATTTCCTAGGCTGGTCTCGAAATCCTAGCCTGAAGCCATCTTCCTGTCTCAGCCTCACAAAGCGCTGGGATTACAGGTGTGAGCTACTGTGTCCAGCTGCATTTTTGGTTTGAAGTTTCTTTTTGAATAGCCTTTTAGGGATGCACTATCTTTGCATATCTCTCTAAGGATACCAATAGAGTTATCATGGGTTTTTTAGTTTGGTTATTTAAAAATTTTTTTATATACACTCATTGTCTCTGTTTTCTGAGTACACTTTCTTCCTGTTTGGTAGTTTTGGTATTTGCCTTTCATGTTAGGGGCTCTCTGCACATGTTTGTTTGTTTAAGAGACAGGGTCTTACTCTGTCTCCCAGACTGGAGAGCAGTGGCTCAATCATAGCTCACTGCAGCCTTAAACTCCTGAATTCAAATGATCCTCCTGCCTCAGCCTCCTTGCTGACACTATAAGCATCTGCCACACTCAAGCCTAGCTTCTAAAAAAATTTTTTTGTAAAGTTGGAGTCTTGCTATGTTGCCCAGGATGGTCTTAAACTCCTGGCCTCAAGTGATACTCCCACTGTGGCCTCCCAAAGTACTGGGATTACAGGTGTGCGCCACTGTGACCAGCTCTTTGTTCATGTTTAATCATGACTCAGAGGTGAACTCCATAGGTGTGGCAGGCTCACCTTTTCATGGTCTTCTCTGTAGGGGAAGCCATGATCCTTCTCCCTTTCCCACGAGAGGGATCTTAAGGTTTCTGAGGGTGTGGCCTAGCCCTTGTTACCAGCTTTCTAGGAGCCAGGTGTGGCAAGAGTATAAGAATGTCACTGCTCAGTATTGACTTCATTCTTAGGTTAGGGGATGATCAAAACATTTAGAGAATTTTCTGCCCTTGCCCCCCACCTCTATGGCAGCCCAGCTCTCACCTCTCACTGGAATTTTGATAATAGGGGTCCAGTCACTGTCCTTGGGGACAGACACAGCAGGATGTGCTACCCTCCTGTTTGCCATTGTGTCTTTCTGGGTGGGCCAGAACTGCGTTTCTATGATTGAGACTGAACTGTGAGACAAAGGAGGCAGGGAATAGAACTATGCTAAGGAAGGACTGTCAAAGCTTAGAGATCAGGGAGAGCACCAGAGTATGACTCAACTGGAGGAGGCGGGGCCCGGTGTGAGGGGCAGGGCCTGTCAAAAAGGGTGTGGCCTGGGTGGAGGGGGCACAGCCTGGCCGAGGTACTTGGCCTGACTTGGAAGTGCGATGGTGAGAAATCAGGGTGGGCAGGGACAGTAAGCCTAGCCATGACAAGGATTTTTTTCTGAGGACAACAGGAGCTGTTCAGTGCTTGTAGCAGAGGGTAAGGTAACCAAATCTGGCCAGTGGAGGATGGTCTTCGTGACTCTAGAGGCCCAATGAAAGAATGTGTGATGTGCCTCTTGGGTAGTGTGGGGCTGTCCTTGTGTACAGTAGGACAGGTGTCTCAGGTATTTATGTTGGGCCCAGCCTGGCTCTTTGCTGCCTTCTGTCCCCTATCACACTGGGAAAACTGAGGCTACTCTGAATTTCCTTGTTCCTGTGGTTCCGTATGAGCACTCAAGGCCAACCTAACTGGCCTGTCCCCAACTCTGGGTCCCACAGCAGCTGACACCCCTGACCTCCTTGGAGCTTTCTTCTCCTAACAGGGCCTAGGAGTCTTGGCTGAGTTCAAAGGTCTCCAGGTAGATTTAAAGGTTCTTTCCTAGCTGGGCCTTGGAGGTTGGGGTGACCTGCGGGTGTCCACCCAGCACATGCGCCTGCCTATGGGCCATCTCTGAGGCTTCTCACAGAGGGGGTTGGGCCCCTGGCTCTCACTGGAGTCTTGTGGCCCAAGCCCCACAGTAGACTAATGCTGCCTCTTTAGACCTCCCTGTAGTAGCCAACTCCTGCCCTATTGACAAAGCCCCCCTCAGGGCCCAGGCCTTGGAATCATACCTCATGCAGGAGGTGGGTCCTGAATTCTGGATGCAGGGCCATCACCAGCAGCATTGCTGGCCATAGCCAAATGGCAGGTAGACTTAGCAACTGCTGTCCTGTAGGGGGTGGACGGAGCCTGGGAGCAAGAGGCTGAGGATAAGGGCACAGGTTGCAGGAGTAAAGAGTTCTGGAGCCTGAGACCCTTAGAGCTTATCCAGTATAAACCCCTTTTACAGATAGGAAAACAGGTGCAGAGAGAGAGAGAGGGCTTATTTATTTATTTATTTATTTATTTATTTATATATATATTTTTAATACATGTATTTTATTATTCTTCATTACATTATTCCCCCCCACCCCTCCGTGGTAAGACAGAATTGATTTACAGAAAAGAATACAGAAAACACCAAAGCTCCTGGTAGAGGGAGAGATTTCAAGTGGGGAGAGAGATGCTCTCTC
>CAUYRH010085318.1:0-15077 GCA_963574655.1 Perodicticus potto
CTGGGCTCAAGCGAGTCTCTTGCCTCCGCCTCCCAAGTAGCTGGGACTACAGGCGCCCGCCACAACGCCCGGTTTTTGGTTGCAGCCATCATTGTTGTTTGGCGGGCCCGGGCTGGATTCGAACTCACCAGCTCAGGTGTACGTGGCTGGCGCCTTAGCCCGTTGAGCCACAGGCGCTGAGCCTACAGAAACACTCCTAAACAGACACTGACAGTTACCCATATGGAATCTGTACAGTCACAACTCTAAGTCACCTCTACTAAACAGACACTGACAGTTACCCACATGGAATCTGTAGAATCACAACTCTAAGTCACCACTCCTAAAGCTGTGGAAACATCTGAAAGCTTCCTTGGGACTCCTGAATGAATTTTTTGGAGATATTTTAGTCAGTACCAATGACCAGTAGTGACTAAAATTCCTCTGAACCAACCCTCACATACATTATTTCTCATCTGGTAAAAAAAGTAATGACATTTAGCCTCTTGCTATTAAATAAACGTCATGGGAGCATTCTTTCCCTACATAAATTGTGTTCAAATACTAAACACTTAGTGTTATGTTTAACTTTAAGCAAATAAAAAAATGAGCTCCATCAAAAACATTGAAATGTTGACTTAAAGGAAAAAAAATAAGACTCACACTTAAGCAAACAACCTTAAGAGCAGCATTTTGATTTTGACAAATCAAACAAACAAAAAGTCCTCTTCCACTTAAAGGTCTTTAACTCTGTTCCTGGGCACCAGCCCTCTTCCCAAACACCTGCGGGCCAGTTTCTTCATGGCAAAAGCCACAGGGTCCCCATTGTGAGAGAGGTTTGGGCAGGGTAACCTCAATGACCAGCCCAGTTCTGAACATGCATGATTTTAAGAAATGAATAAGGCAGAAAGTAAAATAAACCTGTTTCTACTGGGGTTAGTGGAGGTAAGACACGCAGGTGGGGAGGAGGTGCAGCTTTTGCAAATGAAGGACATACAGCTAGATTCTGCCACCAGCCTGAGCAAGAAGGAATGACAGTATTCCCAAGACCCCCAGAAACCCAGCCCTAGGGACACTCTCATTTTAGCATGGCGAGACCTACCTGAGAATTCTGAGCCACAAAACGATAAGGCAGTAAGTCTGTGTTGTTTACACCAATATTTGCATGATTTGTCATGGCAGCCACAGAAAAATAATACTTGTCTAATTAAACTAATCTTCAGCACCTGGAAGTGGAGGGCAGCTGTAACCAATGCCTGAAAATGTGCTAGTGGCTGTGGAAGCAGCTGTGTGGGAAGATGGACGAATTCTGAGGGCAGGAGAGTATTGCGGTGGCGCCCGCAGGCGCAGAGTCAGATCTGGCTGTCAGTTCTTCCTGCCCCTGCAGAGGCCCTGGGCAAGCCCGACGCCATCCCTGAGAACTTCCTCATTCATTCCTGAAGCAGAAGATACCTGGTTCTGCCTGGCCACCCATGCAAAGCACATTGCGTGGTATATTCTTACTTTGCCTATTTGTTTGTTCACTGCCTGCAGTCACCACCTGCAGCACTGCCTGCCAAAGATGAGAGAGGGTAGAGGATGTCCAGACCAGAATGTCCACAGTGACTTGCCTACCCTGGGTACTTTCTGTAAATGCAATCACAGTGTGTGACTTCCACGGCTGGCTTCTTCCAGCACCATGTTTTCCAGGTTCATCCGAGTTGCAGTATGTATCCATCCTTCATTCCTTCATTCGTTGACTATGTACACACCACAATTTATCTGCTCATCTGCTGATGGATGTTGGCGGGAGAGGAAAATGGGAGTGAAGAATTGCTGAGCACAAGGTGTGTAGAAGTTCTGAAACTTCCGAAGCTGGTGATTTGCCCCAAAATTGTGAATATACTAAATATCCCTAAACTGTATGCTTCAGAATGGCTAACTGTATGTTATGTGAATTTTACATCAACTAAAAAAAAGTAAACAGTGATAAAAAATGTTCTAAAATGTGGTAATTGTTGCAAAACTCTATGATTATACTTAAAACCATTGAATTGGACTTTTTTTTTTAAGACAGCCTCAGCCTCCCAAGCACTTGGAACTACAGGTGCCCACAATTTTTCTGTTTTTGGTAGAGATGGGGTCTTGCTCTTGCTCAAGCTGGTCTTAAACTCCTGAGCTCAAGAGATCCTCCTTCTTTGGCTAGAGAGTTCTAGGATTACAGGTGTGAGCCACCTTGCCAGCTTGAATTGGATATTTTAAATGGATGAATTTATGGCATTATAACTCAATAAAGACGTTTAAAAAAATCAATGACTCCACTATACAGTCTCTAGAAGCTGGGGCACTCTTTAACTCAAGTGATTTCTATAAGTGGCCTAAAGTTTTCCCACACAATGGAAATAAGAAAGAACATAAAGCAGGGCTGGTTAAAAGTGCAAATGACAGAAATGAGCTGTTTTTGATGGTATAATTATCTTTTCAAAGCAGAACCCCAAAGAGAGACAGATTCAAAGGTGAGTGCTGAAGATCTGGGTGCTGGCAGTAAGCACGACCATGGGATGTTCTGGTACAGAGGCAACAAGGGTCTTCCTGGCCCTAAAGGAAGCTGACATAATCACCTGCCCTACCCCAGGGAGGAGCAGTCCCTCTGGGGCAGCTGCTCTGTGTTGTCCTCTTAGGCCTGTCCTTAGCAAAAGCAGCAACATTCTGACCAGAGTGCTGCTTTGTTTTTTCCTTGCCGAACATGATTCTACCTAAAACAGATGCTTCTCATTTGTCTGACTCCTCTGTCGTTAGTTCCCCCTTACTGTACTGCCGCTCCCATGTCTAAAATCTCGATTTGGTAATCTGACTCAGAGATTGTGACATCCTGCTTAAATGTCTGGTTGCCCCTTCACACAACAGTAAGACTCAGTTATGAGGACTGAGAGGACTGAGAGTGCGCATGCTTATAGTGAGAAGTGGCTAATGTGCTGTCCTGCCTGGACTTACAGTAAGGCCCCCTCACTGACATGGCATATGTAAAATGCTGGAGAATTTAGAGGCCACCAGCAGCAGTGCTCCCAAAGGCAGGTGGCCCTCGCATCACTACAAGACAACCTGGGCAGCTTTAATCAAGGCCCAGAGCTTCTAGTTTGGCAGCTCCAGGCTTAGCTTGGGAGCCACTAATTTTATCTAACTCCTCCGCAGTGAAAGTTCCCACCCCCACTTGATCATCGTCCAGGCTGTACTGGAAAGGTCTGTCAACAAGGCTTAGAAAAGGGACCTCAAACAGAAACAAAGCTCCTTGAGCAGTGCTGTCCAACAACACTTTCTGCCATGATGGGGATTCAGCAGCCACCAGCCACCGTGGCTCCTGGCTCTCCATACACAGGACACAAGCATGCCCTGTGCCCTGCTCTGGGGCCACACATACTTCAAGGTTGACGAGCTTTTCCACAGGCCTTGATCACTGTTGGTTCCAGCAAACTCAACCAGCTATGATTCCTCTGCCTTTTCTCCATGAGTACAGCCCTACACCTCCGCACACCCACATTACTTTAACTTAAGGACATTGTATTTACCCCATCCATTTCCAGAGACAAAGTGCCATACGTTCCCTTCTGACAGCTCCAGGAAGGCTGGTGACTGACTTCCCAAGGGAAGTTTGAGAAATCATCTTGTTTACCCCATTCTCAGAAGAGCCTGGAGAAACGCTCACTGCTGTGAGGACATCTGTACCCTGAAATTTCCTGCAGTCGCTAGAGCAAGAGTGCAACCTCAGTAATGCAACAGGCTTTGATAATTACTGTTGCACTACCCATGATTTACAAAATCCTGTGATTTCACCAGCCAAGTCTAAAGGGTATTCTCTAACTCCTACACACAGGGCATCAGGCCTTGAATCTCACACTGAAGTCCTCACAGACACACACTCCAGATCAAAAATGCCCTGTGATTTTTGTGGAATATCTGTTTGCCCCAAATCCATGGTAGACCAGCAACTTCAAAGATCAAGGTGATCCCAACCAAAGAAAGCCAAACAGCAATAAGTTCAGTCTGTTTAAGACTCTATCTTGAATTTGTTCATTTTTCACTTTCCTTTAAGCTGGAGATCCTAGACTCATCATTTTGTCCTTGAAAAAAATTAAGGAATTAAAAACGAGTTAAGAGAGCCATTTGAAAACACACCTGGGCAGAGCTGAAACAAAAACTCCAGATTTCTGATTCCTCATGATCATGAATCTGAATGCTTCCCATTTCTCCACACTGCCTCCCTTACCCTTCAATCTTGATGGAGGAAAAGGAAAACTGACCTAGCACAGACTTTAATTTTATTTATTTATTTATTTTGAGACACGGTCTCACTACGTCGCCCTCCATAGAGTGCTGTGGTGTCACAACTCACAGCAACCTCAAACTCTTGGGCTCAAGCAATTCTCTTGCCTCAGCTTCCCAAGTAGCTGGGACTAGAGGCGCCCACCGCAATGCCTGGCTATTTTGTTGTTGTAGTTGTCATTGCTGTTTAGCAGGCCCCAGTGTATGTGGCCGGTGCCCTAACCACTGAGCTACGGGTACCGAACCACAGAGACTTTTAATTAGGCTAGAATCCTTCAGAAGTTTACCAAAAAGGCATAATTATACATAATTTAAATACATATGTAATTAATATGTATTAATGTATTTTAAATGCATTAAAATACATTAAATCCTCAATGTACTCACTCTTCACTCCTAAATAGTTCTACGTGACATTAAACAGTTGTCTTGCCAGACAGAACTGCACCAAGAGGGAAGGAACAGCTTCACAGTGTACAATTACTCTTCCAATAGTTTCTAAAGCATTTTGGGAAATTGATCCCAAGTCATAATTATTAGCTTGCAATTGTATGCTAAAGTGCTTAGCTCATCCATGTTCTGCACTGAATAAAAAGGATTTAACCAAATTCTCCATTATAGCTCAAACAAAGAAATTCAAAAGCTTTGCATTAAAATCTTATTTCAAAAGCATAATTTTAAAAATGTTTCTTAATCATTGTCCAGCTGCCAGTTCTTCATTTTCATCTCTCTTTTACTCTGACTTTATATAAACCTCCTCCCCTACATAGACCTCAGGAATCTCATCCTTAAAACACAGCTAACACCCTTTTTATGCCAAGTGTCAGGGGACCAAAGTATTGCTAAGCATCCCTTCCAGTGCTAAAACCCATTGCCCTTCTTCTGTTTACTTAATACTATGTCTTCTACGACTTCCTTTATGCTGTCTAGTACATCTAAAGTCTGTTCTAACACTTTCCTTTTCCTACTTCCTTTAGATTCCTTTACCTCACCCACTACACACAGCACTTTCCTGACTTATGTTGACTCTTGAACTTTTTAGGTCATCAAGAAGCTTACTACTAGAAGTTACCATGAAAGAAATGAAAAATATAGAACTGCAGAAAAAAACTAAGAAACACAGCTGCAATGCTGTAATAATAAATGCAGACAGGAAGGTGAAGGTCTCACTTGGAAAGAGACCTTTACAGACACATGGAAAACAGATCAGTGAGCAAGAGGAGCACGTGGAACACAGGCAAATTAGGACAGCATTCATTGTTTGCAAGGAAGTCAGGAATTATCTGAACACGAGCATCAGAGGCACAGGGGAAGAGATCAGGCAACACAAGATGGTTTGGAAAACACAATTTACTTTGTCATTAAGGAAGAAATCCCCACAGAGAAACAGAAAAAACAATTTAATTAAGCTTGCCACTCTGCCCTGGAACCAGAGTGTCAGAGCAGTAAACCAGAGATAGGGACCTCTAACAAGTGCCTTCAGGTCCTGTACGGCCTGGTTCTCAACACACTCCACCTCATGACAAATTGGGGCCAGCAGCTCTTCCATTTTCCAAGTGTATTGTTTTCACAGTTTCTGTAGTAAAGCATTGCCAGTCTCTGCAAGTCCATTCTGAAAGGCTTTTCAGTCATCAGCAGATAACTAATAATTCACAATATCCAGAGTAAGTAGGGTGAACAACTCATCCTGGTCTGTCCTGGTTGAGCACCAAAAGTCCTGCATCCTTGGAAACCTAAGTCCAGGGCAACCAGGGATGGTTGCTCATCCTACAGTCAAGGTATACGGCAGCATCTTCCTATCTTTCACTGCTCAGAGGAGTCAACTACTACCACAAAACCTTCTCTCCAAAATGCTCCTCTCTACTATCGCTTCTTATCAATAGTGAGTAAATTCAGGCTGTCCAGGAAACTACCTCTCATTCAGTGTGTTGCACCACACTCCCTGACACGCTGCTAGTGACTTATAAATATTTATAATATTTCTATCAACATATAAGTCAATTGGTTCCACAACTCTGAGGTTGGTCTCTATGGGGTCTCTTGGTTCTCTCCTAAAAATCCACAGGTATGAAATTCAGGACACAAAATTGAAAAGTGAATTTTAAATATCTCATATTGAAATCTAGTTTAAGAATCGCACTTCAGTTTTTAACTAACAAAACATAGCATGATTAAAATTGTGGATGATTGAGAAAGCACGCAAAGGCCAAAAACCTGAGATTTACTAGGCGTCAACTATTGGTTTTCTGTTTCTCCATCCCTATCAGGAAAAACCTGCCAGGCTGAATTCTCATAAAAATTGCCTACAATGCCACTTCTGTTCTCCCCTCCACCGACAACACTGGTGAGAAATGGTCACGCAGCGTGACGGGGTCAGGAGCAGAAGGGCAGGTCCACCAGGCGGGACCCAGCAATTTTTCTGGCCTTCCTTCAGGAAAGCAAGCAGTTGACAGAGAAGACGCAGGGCTGTAGCCAAGCGGCTGCGCCCCGGGGGAACAGGTGAGCCAGCAGGAAGGACTGCACGGAGGGCAGGCGAGGGAGAAGCCGCTCCGGAGGCCAGGGTGGGAGCGAGGGGCAGGAGCGGAGGGGGCGGCCTCCTGACCTCGAGAGCAGAGGAATAACGCCGCCACTGGGCGCCGGGTGCATCCGAAGCTTCAAAGACCCGGCGGCGCCTTCGGCTTTGTCGGACCCTGTTTCCTCCTGGATAAAGCGAGCTATGCCTGGGGGACTCAACAGGAGGGCAGGTGCACCGCGCTTGGCTCCGCTGTTATTGCTGGCGCTGATGTCAAAGAGGGTCGTCCTCGCCCCTCGCAGCCGGGGCTCCAGCGCCCGGGTCGGGGGTGGGGGGTGTGGGCGGCCTACCTGCCGTCCTCGGCCTCCGGGACTTGACCATCGTCCGTGACGACCTGCGGCCGCAGGGGCCGGCGCTGCCGCAGCCCGTCCGCCTCGCTCATGATGCAGGCGCGTGGCCTCAGCCCGCCGCCACCGCCCGGCACTGAGCGGCGCCGGTCGGGCTGGCGCTCCTACTCCGCCTCCAGGGCGCCCCGCCCCCGGCGCCCGGAAGTGACGTATCCAGAGCGCAGCCGCAGCGTTGGCCCCGCCCTTTCCGGCCTTTCCAAGCGGCGCTCCTTATCTGTGGGAGGCGGGTTCCGGCCGGCGGCGTGGGCTCGTTCGGAGATGGCTCCGGGAGGGCGCCGGGGCCTGTTCAGCCCCGACCGGTCTCGGCCTGTGATCCTGTATCTCGAGCGGCCCAGCCCTGCGCTTCCTGCCCTGGTCTCACCTTGCTTCTGACGACAGGACCCAGCCGCCATGGTGCGCGCCGGCGGTGCGGAGCTGAGACGGGGCCGTTCGTGTCGTCAGAGACGCGGGCGCTGTGCACGCGGTGACAAAGCCCCAGTTCTTGCGGCAGCGCGGGAAAGAGCACGTTCATGCTCCTGGAATACAGGAACCCCCACGTGAAAACTATAGCGCCTTTTCCAAACCAGTTCGGCTTAGGGGAAAACTTAGGCCTTTTGTTAAGGCCCGTTGAATATTACATCTTTTTGTGAAGGTTACAACAGACATTTGGTAAAGTTTATAGAATGGTTACCGTTTACTAAAGGCGGGGTATAAATAGAAAGTATGACTTACAACAAGTAAAGCTTGAGAAAGAGAAAGCCTGCAGCAAGCATCCGTGTGTTCGTTAACGGCACTGCAGTGAGCCAGCTGCATTTCCTGGCACTCGAGGTGAAGGTGGGCAAGCCGCGGGCAACTCCCTTCTCTTACAGAATTACACTTATCAGAGAGATGACTTTAATCGGATCATCATTTTTAAAAAGTAAAATCTTAAATGTTATAATTAACTTCAAAAGGAACAACTTGATCTGGCACGAGACATAACAGGTGAAGGGATTGAAATATGAGTAGAATTTGGGACGGAAGGGTTTCCATGCAGAGGAAACCAAGGCCTGTTACCAGTGGCAGTAGGAACCACCTCTGGAAAAGGCTCTTTCCAAATGCAACGTTAATGCCCGGGTGAGGTGGCTGAGGCAGCAGGATCCCTTGAACTCAGGAGTTTGAGACCAGCCTGAACAAGAAGAGCTAGATCCCATTAGCTGAGTATAATGGAGCACCCGTAGTCCCAGATACTCAGGAGGCTGAGGCAGAAGGATCACTTGAGCCCAGGAGTTTAAGGTTTTTGTGAGCTAAGCGAGGGCCACAGCACTCTACCCAGGGCAACAGAATGGTACTCTGTCGCAAAATAAATAAATACAGTGTTAATAATTTCCTATTGCACTTGGAGGCTTTCCTGATAAAAATGTGCCATTACCTTTTCCAGTGCTAGATGGCACTAGAATGCCACATGAATGTTTCTTATTTGTTCTAAGAACCAGCTTGAGGGAACTGAAGAATTCATATGCCCATCAAGTTCTATGGAGATCTCAAGTAATAATTCAGGCCTCAACGTTTTACTTCAGTCCCTGTTGTTGAAACAGGCAGTCTCCCGGTTACAAAAGACAGAGGTTCTGTAGGTTTGTTCCAATTTTAATTTCAGATTAATATGAGGGTACATAGGATTCAGTTATATTGCTGGTGTTTGAAGTATAAGATGTTGTAGATTTGTTCTTAACTTGAATTTGTATGTAATTTGGAACATGTGTATTTACCTATGACCTGTCGTCTTTTCTCGTAAGTGAAAGTCAAACAGCAGCAGAGTGTTTTTAGACTCAGGGGCTTCCTGTACAGCCGGCTATTAACAAAGTGCTGTGTGATCTGGCCCCATACCCTGCACTTCCTGTTTCAGACACTAGAGATTGCTCGCCATTTCTAACTCCATGCCTTCCTGCTTCTGCCCATGTTATTCCTTCTTGCCGTACACCGCCCTGCACCTCCACTTGATTGAAACCATTTTTATCCTTGAGGACCCACTTGAAGTGTCATTGCTGAAAACCTTTACCCCAGTTTCCCAAGCAGAACATCTTCCTATTTCCAAAGCACTTTGAACATGCACCACCTGCCACTCCAAGTCCATTGCACGGGTCCTACTTGTGTTCCACCCCCAGCGTTAAAGCCTACAGAAGAACAGCCAGGAATACACCTGTAAGAAAAATAATAATAAAAGAGAGGCTTGTTGAACTTGGTGCCACAAAGGAATGCACCAGAGGACCTATAAGGCTCCTGAAAATGGGGAAGCTACAGAGGGTCCTTGTGGGGTGTGGGTGCTGGAATTAGTCATAGTCTTGGCAGAGACTGGTTAGAATCTGTGAATGAGAGTCAGTAGAGGAGCTAGTGGCCTTATCTCTGGAACACTAGTCCATGCAGAGTTGCTGAAGTTCTGCTCTTGATCTTATCTTGAAGTTCATGGGTCTGAATAAGCTGGAGTTAAACTGGTCTGAGTTGAGGTCGTCTCTGTTGCACACCAGGGTTTTTGTACAGTTCTGTTTCCGAGTCATGGTGAAGTCCACTTTGCTTGTTATATCTTGTTTCAGTTCTCAGTCCTCCTACACCTCACCCGCCAACCCAGCTGCCAGCCAGGGAGGCGTCTTGTTGTCATTGTGCCAAAACTGGTTCTTGGGAGAGGAACAGGACACTGTGATTGGTTAGATCAGGTTTCTCAGCACTATGGACATTCCCTGTTAAGGGTAGAGGGGGACCTGTGCTGTGCACTGTAGGGTATCTAGCCGCATCCCTGGCCTCCACCCACAAGGTGCCTGTAGCATCCCACCTGGTCGTGATAATTTTAAATGTCATTAAAAATTCACCAGACTGTGCCAAATGTCCGTGGTGAATGAAATAGCCCTGGTTGAACACCACTGAGATAAACTGACCGGAACCCACCCTCCACCCTGGGACTGGGAGGAGGTCTGCTCCCACTGAACCACTGGGCCACATGGAAAGCCTTTACCGGAACAAAATCAGGGTTCTGCCAACATGGAAACAGGCAGATGGCACTGGGCGGGCAGCCAGCGGCGTGCCTGGCAGCCAAAAGCAGAAACAAACTCTATTTCTAGCCCAGTACTTTTTTTTTTTTTCCGATCCCCTGTTGCTTCAGTTCTTTCCACAGAAATCTCAAGAAAGCCTTCCTGGTGCTAAGTACTGTGACAAAGGAGAAATAAGGCAAGTCTACATGGGCACTACAATCTGGGCGAGTTTTAGAGCACCACTGGAGAGCCCTGTGCACCTTGCTGTTGAGGGCTGTTGGGTGTAGCGACCAGAGAAGCTTCTTGGCCTATGCACCGGCCCTTGGCTAAGCAAGATTATAATGGGAAGGGTGGGGGGCACAAGAAACAGGCTACAAGGGAAGTCTAGTGTGCCTAGGGCTTGTTAAATAGGGATGTGATGATCAGGAGTAGGAAGGATTCAAAGTTACTGAGCAATCATGTTCAAAGGCCAACTGTTAACCATTTCCATTTGGATGATCACTGTCCTTTTTTTTCACACTTGTAAGAGTTAAATGTTTCTTAGACTCTCAGTAGTAAGAGATACGTGGTTCGGGTGTGGTAATGTCCTGTTTTAGGGGAAAAAATGGCCCAGTGTGTGTTTGTTCATTCAGAAGGCTGCATGACAGGATTTGGATTTATGGGAAAAGAGAGATAGAAAATCCAAGATTACCCAATTGGTGGCTCTTCCCAAAAAATTGTGCCCTGTTGCAAAAGCAGGTGGCAGAGTTGGTTATTTTAACAGGTCTCCTGAGGAGGTCCTTAGATGCTTTCTGGATTTTTAGAAAAGTACCAGGAGGGCCAATGCCCAGATTCTTCAACAATCTACTTCTGGGTTTATTGAGGGTAGAAATCTGGCCCTCCGGCTTGTCACCTCTTTGGCCAAGGTAAGTGTGTGAGATAAAGACGGTGCAGGTGGGAGCTTCAGTTTCAAGTTCAGCACCAGCCACTGTTACAGAACCAAATGAAAACTCAGCAACCCGCAGGCAGCGAGTTTGGAGGGCAGCAGCAAGGCTGTCAGGGAGTCCCTCGGGTCTCCCCGTGTTCTTAACAGGGGTAGAAGAAGCCAGGCAACTGAGCCAAAGCAGGACCCTTCCCCTGCCCAGCAGAGAAAGTGTAGCCCACCTTCTCCTTTTCTTCCCCTCTACCCCAGAGGCCAGAGCAGGTGAAGACAAACCAATACCCCAAGTGATCCTCTCACCTCAGCCTCCAGAGTAGCTAGAACTACAGGCATCTGCCATGATACCTGGCTAGTTTTTAGAGACAGGATCTCACTCTTGCTCAGGCTAGTATCAAACTCCAGAGCTCAAGCAACCCTTGGCCTTGGCCTCCCAGAGTGCTAGGATTACAGGAGTGAGCCACCATACCCAGCAATATTGAACTTTAATATGTCAAACTCCAATTTATAATCCAGAGTAATAATTAAAAGAATAGTGAAAGTTTATAAGTTCAAGCCAGTGGAGAGATGGCAGAAAATATAATAAAAAATATTCCCTCCAACGGGAGGCAAACAAGAAAACACAGAACAAGCAGGACAAATAGAAAGCCCAAAGTTTGATGATAGATTAAACCTGAGTATATAAATAGTTACATTAAATGTAAACGGGCTACATGGGCCACTTAAATGGCCAAGATTACCAGAGTGGTTTACAAATCAAAGTGCAACTACATTCTGTTTGAAAGAGACATATCAAAAAATGTAAGAATAAAAAAAGATTAAAATTAAAGGGATGGGGAAAAACACTCCATGCACACACTAACAAAAAGAAAGATGCTGTGACTATATTAATATCAGACAAAATATCCAAGTGAAATAAAGCTAGACCCCCCACAAAAAAATCAGACAAAATATACTTTACATTAAAAAGGCATATTTAGAAATTAAAGAGAGACACCTCTTCAAGAGAAAAGAGTCAATTCATTAGGAAGTTATAAAAATTTTTAATAGCACCTAAACATGGCAAATAGATGAATATATAAGTAATGTGTTAGATAAATGTAGTTTCAAAATAAAGCAAAAACTAACAGAATTAGAAGGAGAAATAGATAACATCATAGTCAAAGTGGGGATCAGAATGTTTACTGCAGCCCAATTCATAATTGCTAAGTCATGGAAGAAGCCCAAGTGCCCATCAACCCATGAATGGATTAATAAATTGCTGTATATGTATCCCATGGAATATTATGCAGCCTTAAAAAAAGATGGAGACTTTACCTCTTAAATGTTTACACGGATGGAGCTGGAACATATTCTTCTTAGCAAAATATCTCAAGAATGGAAGAAAAAGTATCCAGTGTACTCAGCCCTACTATGATACTTTCATATGAAAGTTATAGCCCAACTATAGCCCAAGATGAAGGGGAAAGAGAAGAGGGTGGGGAGAGGAGGGGGGAGGTGAGTGGAGGGAGGGTAATTGGTGGGACCACACCTACAGTGCATTTTACAAGGGTACATGTTAAATCTACTGAGGGTAGAATATAAATATCTTAACGCAATAACTAAGAAAATGCAGTGAAGGCTATGTTAACCAGTTTGATGGAAGTATTTCAAACTGTATATAAAACCAGCACATTGTACCCCATAATTGCATTAATGTACACAGCTATGATTTAATAAAAAAATTAAAAAATAAAAAAAGTCAAAGTGGGGGATTTTAGCACCTTCACTTTTGCAGGCAAGTGAGAAGGGACATGGATCTGACAGCATGGTCCACACACTGGGTCTCTTACGTACATTCTACCCATGATTACAGAATGTATTTCTTTTCCATCTCATATGAGATCATTACTAAAAGTGATGATAGGCTTGGTCACACAGGAAGACTCAAAGAATTTCAGAAGACTGAAATAATAGAGTGAGGTTTTGATGGTGCGATAAGCTAAATACCTATAACAACAACTGGAAAGTAATAAAAACTGTATGTTTGGAAATGTAAAAAGTATTCTTCTAAACAACACATGAGGCAAAGAAGTCACAATGCCAGGTAGAAAAGCCAGAGCAGCATTCCCAAAAGGGCACAGGTCAGCTGGGAACAAGTGAGACAGCTGGTCTGTTTGTTCTACAGTGATTTCTTTGTAGAATGGCAGCGGGGTATTTCATCAATGGTAAACAAACACAGGAAAGGAATCCTGGAAGTGTGTAAGAGAGGGAGCCTTGCCTATAAGACCTGGGGCAGCTCTGTTTAATTGTTTCTGTAGTAGCCAAGGGAATATTGGTGAGTACCCACAGAGTAACTTCAGAGAAGCATCAAAGTGACCCAACAGTTTTTCACAGCATCTTTGTTTCTCTTCCCATATCTGTAGTTTGAGGGGGAAAGCTTATCCTCAAAACTCTGTTAGGAATGCATCATGCAAGGTAGTCTGAAGTCCCTTTATTTTTTTCATACCCACTGTACATTGTGAAGGAGGAAAATTGTATTAATTTGTGCTCCTATAACAAATATCAAAGTCAGGTGGCTTATACCTCAGAAATTTATTTTTCATGGTTCTGGAGGCTGGGAAGTCCAAAATCAAGATGCCAGCAGACCCAGTGTCTGTTGAGGGCTCACTTGCTGGTGTGCAAATGGCCATCTTCTCACAGTATCCATATGTGGTCAAAAGCAGAGAGGAAGCAAACTCTCCGCTGTTCGTTGTTGTTTTTTTTTTTTTTTTTATCTTGTAGAGACAGAGGCTTACTTTGTCGCCCTCAGTAGAGTGCCATGGCGTCACACAGCTCACAGCAACCTCCAGCTTCTGGGCGTAGGTGATTCTCTTGCCTCAGCCTCCCGAGTAGCTGGGACTACAGGCGCCCACCACAACGCCCAGCTATTTTTTGATGCAGTTTGGCCGGGGCCGGGTTTGAACCCGCCACCCTCGGTATATGGGGCCGGCACCTTACTCGGTGAGCTACAGGCGCCGCCCTGTTGTTTGTTTTTTTAATAAGGGTACTAATTACATTCATGAGGGCTCCACCCTCATGACCTAATCACCTCCCAAATCCCCAAACTCCTCATACCATATGTTGAGCGTGACATATGAATTTGTGAATACAAACATTCAGACCATCGCAGAAGTTGTTATCTATGTATGATGCCATGACACAAACCACCTGGTATTCATAGACCCTGAAATGGCATACTTACTTGGTTTAACCCTGTTACATAGCCTAATTCCCAGCAATGAAGAGAAAAGTTGTATAACTCAAATTAGAGGACACTAAAACTGAAAATTGTCACATTTCCCCCAAAGAAAACCAGATCACCATCTCCAGGAAGGCTTTTTCTCAGCCTGGCTTTAGGCTTTTTCTTTACAAAAGACACTAATTCATAGAACTACTAAAAGTTCAATAGTAAGTTACCTTAAAAAGTAAATGACTTTCGCTATCCATCAACAGCTATCCAAGGAAGGGGCTGGACGTTGGGCTGTGCAGAGGGTCTGAGGGTGCAGGCTCTGCAAATCAAGCAGGTTCTGTCCACATTCTGGCCCTGCCAGTTTTCCCATCCCAATTACAAAGTGGGGAGAACAGAACACTGTCTACCTCAGAAGGTGATGTGAGGCTATGATGGAGTCTTGGGACCTAGAACCCGCCATGGGCCTTTCTTGTTCACAGTACTCGGTAAATGAGCCTCTGCACTGTCCCCGGGTGGCTGCTGTAAGGGTAGGTGGGTGCAATTCATTGACTTCCAGCCCCTGAGTCAGCCTCACCACATTCCACCACTGACATGTCATTCTTCAATTGGACAGAGAAAATGGGCAAAAACTCGGGAAACCTTTTCTTTTTCCTTTTTTTTTTTTTTTTTTTTTTTTTTTTTGAAAGTATGCAGGATTCACACATTGTTTAATTCATTTTACAAAAACACAACACCAACCAAAAAAAACCTGGCTCAAATTTATAATATGCCG
>CAUYRH010085319.1:0-26451 GCA_963574655.1 Perodicticus potto
TTATTAAACCTTTGTCAGAGGAATTACCTGCAAATATTTTCTCCCAATCTGAGGGCTGTCTGCCTGCTACAGTTACGGTGTTCTTAGCAGTGCAGAAGCTTTTTAGTTTTATCAGGTCCCAGTAGGTGGCACATTTCTTAAACTGATCAAAGCTATCTATGACAAACCCACAGCTAATATTTTACTAAATGGAGTAAAACTAAAACCTTTTCCTCTTAGAACTGGAACTAGACATGGTACTAGAAGTTCTAGTCAATACAATTAGACAAGACAAGAAAATAAAGGGCATCCAAATGGGTGCAGAGGAGGTCAAACTCTCCCTTTTTGCTGATGATATGATCTTATATTTGGAGAACCCCAAAGACTAAACCACAAGACTCTTGGCAGTCATCAAAGAATACAATAATGTCTCAGGATATAAGATCAATGTTCACAAGTCAGTTGCCTTTGTATACGCCAACAACAGCCAAGATGAGAGGCTAATTAAGGACACAACTCCCTTCACCATAGCCCCAAAGAAAATGAAATACTTAGGAATATACCTAACAAAAGAGGTGAAAGATCTCTATAGAGAAAATTATGAAACCCTAAGCAAGGAAATAGCAGAGGACTTTAACAAATGGAAGAATATACCATGCTCATGGCTGGGAAGAATCAACATTGTTAAAATGTTTATACTTCCCAGAGCAATTTACCGATTCAATGCCATCCCTATTAAAATACCAACATCTTACTTTCAAGACTTGAAAAAATGATTCTGTGCTTTATATGGAACCAGAAAATCCCATATAGCTAAGGCAGTTCTTAAAAACAAAGCCAGGGGTATCACCATACCAGATTTTAGGCTATATTACAAGGCCATAGTAGTCAAGACAGCATGGTACTGGCACAGAAATAGAGACATAGATACTTGGAATCATATAGAAAACCAGGAAATGAAACCAACAACTTACAGCCACCTAATCTTTGATAAACCAAACAAGAGCATTCACTGGAGGAAAGACTCCCTATTCAATAAATGGTGCTGGGAGAACTGGATATCCGCATGTAAAAGACTGAAACTGGATCTGTACCTTTCTCCACTCACAAAAATTGATTCAAGATGGATAAAAGATGTAAATTTAAGGCATGCAATGATAAAAATTCTCAAAGAAAGAATTGGAAAAACACTGGAAGATATTGGCCATGAGGAAGACTGTCATGGCAATAGCAACAACTGCAACAATAAACAAACGGGACTTAATTAAACTGAAAAGCTTCTGTACAGCCAAAGAGACAACAACCAAAGCAAATAGACAACCTACTCAATGGGAAAAGATATTTACATATTTTGAATCAGATGAAAGTTTAATAACCAGGATCTATACAGAACTTCAATTAATATATAGAAAAAAACCAGCAATCCCATACATCAATGGAGAGGAGAGACGAATAGAATCTTCTTTAAAGATGATAGACAAATGGCCAGTAAACACATGAAAAAATGCTTATCATCCCTAATTATTAGAGAAATGCAAATTAAAACTGCCCTGAGATATCATCTAACTCCAGCGAAAATGGCCTATATCACAAAATCTCAAAATTGCAGATGCTGGCACGGATATGGAGAGAAAGGAACACTTTTACACTGCTGGTGGAACTGCAAACTAATACAACATTTTTGGAAGGAAGTATGGAGAAACCTCACAGAACTCAACCTAGACCTGCTATCTGATCCTGAATCCCATTACTGGGCATCTATCCAGAAGAAGAAAAAAATTATTATAAAGACACCTGTACTAGGCTGTTCATTGCAGCCCAATTTACAATCGCTAAAATGTAGAAACAGCCAAAATGTCCTTCAACCCAGGAATGGATTGGTAAGCTATGGTACATGTATACCATGGAATATTACTCAACCATCAAAAACAATGGCGATTTTGCAGCATTTGTACTAGCTTGGATGGAGGTGGAACACATTATTCTTAGTGAAACATCACAGGAATGGGGAATCATGAATCCTATGTATTCGACTTTGATATGAGGACGATTAATGACTCAGTGGGGCAGGTGGTAAAGGGAGAGCAGACAGAGAGAGAAGGAGGGAGAGGGTGAGAGAAAGAAAAAAAAAGGAATAGAAAGTAGTGACTAATTCTTACCTAAACTGGATTCAATTTTGACCAAAGTACATTACTTAAACATTAATTTTTAATTCAACTTGTTAATATGTTGTTTAGGATATTGCATCCTTCTTTATAAGTGAAATATGTTTGTAATTTCCCTTTATAACAATACATTTTCTCTAATTTTAATATCAGGTGTATCCTGAGTAAGTAGAACGACTTTGAATTATTTCTTCTTTTTCTATTGTCTATAAGATTTGGTGTGATCTATTTTTTGAAATTATCTTTTATTTTTATTTATAAATAGTTGTCTAGTTTTTAAGAGTTTGGGAAAAAAATAAGTTAACTGATGACTCCATATTGAGCCTTAGAGTTCTATAATAGACATACTCTTATTTGACAATGTGAATGTTACTTTCTTTGCTTTATTATTATTAATATTGCTTAATATTTTGATGCAGTAATCATCTGATTTCTTTTCTGAATGTATTTATCTTCTCTCATTCTTTTCGAGGTTTTTGTTTCTAGTCCTTATCTTAAACATTGTTATTGTTCTTAAATTTTAAGCCTTTTTAATTCTTTGAAGGCAAAAAGTGGAAACCTAATAAACACGTGTATATATAAAAATAAAATAAATAAACAAATCATAGATGGCACAAACTAACGGCAAAAATACCATATTCATGGATTGGAAGAATTAATATCATTAAAATGATCATATTGCCCAAAGCAATCTACAGATTCAGTGCAATTCCTATCAAGATACCAAGATCATTTTCCATGGAATTTAGAAAAAACAAGATGAATCGAAGACTTAAATGCAAGACCTGAAACTGTAATAGTTTTAGAAGAAAACCTAGGAAAAACTCTTTGGACATTGTTCTGGGTAAAGTATACATGACTAAAACCTCAAAAGCAATTGCCATGGAAACAAAAATAGAAAAATGAGACTTGGTTAAAATAAAAAGCTCTGCACAGCAAAAGAAATAATCAATAGAATAAATAGATAACCTATAGAACCAGAGAAAATATTCACAAACTATTCATCCACAAAAGGACTAATATCTAGAATATATAAGGAACTCAAACAACTCAACAAGAAAAAATCAAATAATTGCATTAAAAATGGGCAAAAGACATACACAGACATTTTTCAAGAGAAGGCATATAAATACTCAACACTTAGATTAAAAAATGCTCAATATAAAAATAACGCTCAACATCACTAATCATGAGTGAAATGCAGATTCAAACCACAATGACATACTGTCTTATACCAGCCAGAGTGACTATTAATAACAAGTCAAAAAACAACAGATTTTGGTGAGAATGCACAGGAAAGGGAATGCTTCTATTCTGTTGGTAGGAATGTAAATTACTACATCTTTTATGGAAACCAGCATGGTGATTTCCCAAAGGACTAAAAATAGAACTACTGTTCAGTCCAGCAATCCAACTACTGGGGACCTCGTACTGGGAAATTATTATACCAAAAAGATGTCTAAACTTGTATGTTTACTGAAGCACTATTCACAATAACAAAAATATGGAATCTACCTATGTGTTCATCAGTAAAGGATTTTGCACAAAGAAAATGTGGTCTACACAGAGGCCACTAAAAACCTGTATATGCATTTTAAGAAAGAAAAAAAGATTAAATTTATAATTCTCAAATCACATTTGACTTTTGCAATTACAAGAGGTTCTTAACATGACTTGTATTCATCTTCAGTAGTCTGTACATATTAATAAAGTTTATTAATAATGTTTGATTTAATAAAATTTATTAATCAAGTTTTATTTAATAAAATTTATTTAATAAAGTTTTTTTCCTTTCTTAAATTCAGCACATTGTACCGCATAAATGCATTGATGTGCACAGTCATGATTTAATAAGGAAAAAAATAAAAAATAAATAAAAACACTATCAAAAATGTGTATACATTTTTGGGGCATTCTCTGTATATATACACACACCATGGAATACTACTTAGCCATAAAAAGCATAAAATCTCATCTTTTGCAGCCACATGGATGGAACTGGAGACCACAATCGTAAGTGAAATAACCCAGGAACAGAAGTCAAACACTGCGTGTTATTATTTATAAGTGGGAGCTAAATAATATGTACACACGGACATAGACAGTGGAATAATAGGCATTGGAGACAGAAGAATGGGAAGGTGAGAGGGTTGGAGAAGGGTGTGGGATGAGAAATTACTTACTGACTACTATAGGTACTATTTGGGCAATGGTTACACTAAAAGAGCAGAGTTCACGCTACCCAGTATATCCCTGTAACAAAACTGCACTCCACCCTCTAAACCTATACTTTTTTTTAAAAAAAAGAAAAAAACTCTTCCTTTACAACAGCAGTCATTTTAGTGTCTGTGTGTCTTACCATACCTAAGTAAAACATTTTAAAACACATCTACACAAAACTTCTCTCTAATATAAACTGGTTTCAATCATACAGCACAGGGGCTCAGGAAGGAAACTTGGAGGGTCATTGATCTCCGACAAATAAGCCTGAGAATTGATGGTGAATGAGAAGAGATCACGCTTCAGGGACGCTGTGCTCCGTGGTGACCAGTGGAGCACGACGGAGAAGAGGGTTGAGTGATTGGTCTGATGGTGACTGTCATATAGGGTCTCACATCCTTTTGTTCAGCACCTGTTTGGGGGAAGATCAGAGTTTAGGAAAGTTGAGAGCAAATAGCAGGGAATTGTGCTGAGCCGCTCAGAGAGCCAAGAATTCACGGCATGACAGTTATGTTTCTTAGCATAAATCCCTTGAGAAGGGCCTAGGAGGCAGAAGGAACTCCTTAGGAGGGAGGACAGGACAGGGGCATGCTATGGGCCACTCTAGGTGTCTGCTCCCCACCCGTCCCTGAAAATAGAAAGGCTGAATGTGTCATTCAGGGCAAAGCATGGCTGCTTTGAAGCTCACTTGACAAAGGAAAGCAGAGAGTTGGTGAGGGGAGGCATGCTCCCCATTTCTGGGCAGAAGTCAGCTTAGCTCTCATGCTGAGATCCATGGAGTGGACAACAGCAGTGTAGCAAGGCTGTGTTACTCCCAGGGCTCTGCAAGCCCTGGCTGGACAAGCAGATTCCTGAGTACTGGGCCGAGCAGCAGCATCTGTGTGGCAACCCCAGGCCGCCTCAGCTATGGTGGGACCTCAAACTGCCACGTATTCTCAGACATCGACGAGAAGCTCAGGGCAGAAGGACTCAGGAGGGCTGTCCCTGAACACATGGTTACAGGCAGCGGATACAGAGCAGGAGTCAGCAGCATAGGGAATCCAGTTCACACCAACACAACCTCCTTTTGAACCACTGGTCGGATGCCAGGAGACAAAAGCAGGGAGCTGAGAAAGCCCTGATGATTATTCCTTTTGAGCATTATCGAATGTGTGAGCCTGGGAAAACTAAGGCAGCTCAAGTACTTGATATCCTTTGAGTTTCTATACCCTCCCAGCCCCCACGAGACCTTTCCAAGGTTGCTTTCTGTAAGAAAAATGAGAACGCCTCCCAGCCTGTTCAGGCTAATAATTCATTTGCAAACAAGTCGCTTATCTCTTTGATCTGGGTCGCAGCAGGTGGCCCTGTTTGAGCTGAATACTCTCACTGACTGCAACACTGGCTGTGCCGAGGGATGCTAGAAGGGGCACACTCCTCACATCTGTGTTAGCCAGGTTCACATAATTAATAATGAAAACGGCTTAGTTGGCTGCTGCATAGGCAATGTAGGGGCTCAGAAACTGATACCCGAAAATATACCACTTTGGCATGCTAGTCCAAAGAAGCCTCCTTACTCTAGGTCTCTCTGACCTCTGCCCATATCATGGACTCCCTACATACATACCTGTCGTCTCTCTCAAAGCACAGGCTGAAACTGGTCTCTGAAGTTCCCTTATCTGCCTAAAGTCCAGACCCCTCAAAGAAGAAAATAGTCACCTCTAGTCATTTCCCTGAGTTTTCATTAACTGAACTCATATCACAGGAAGAAAGACTGAAGCCTATCAACCTACCTGGACAGACTTTTGTTACAAACCATCGCCTACTCTTTGTCCCAGGCCACTGTGTATTCTTCAAGCCTGTTGAATGAATTCCCCTGGAAATCATTAACTGCCCCTGGGAAGAAGAATATATAATCACCTAACCCTGGTAGGTGATTTTGTGATTTCCCCCAGGAATGTTAATAAATTTGTGTGTCTTTTCTCCTATCCATCAGCGTTTTGTCCAGTGATTTTCAGCAGACCTTCAGAAGGCCAAGGGGGAGTTTTTTCCCTTGTCTCCAATAGTAGCTTCCCATACCTCAGTGTTTCTGGAAAAAGTGTACTGGGTAAGTACTGCTGTACAAAATGCATGACTAGTTTGCTAAAACCACCGGAGCAGATGTGGTCACTTCTGGGTGCACTTTCTCCAGCCCTCTAAACACCCTCCCACCAAGTTCCAGCCACCCACACCTCCCATGTCTCTGGTGGAGGGCTCTGGAAGTCCCTGTCCTCGTCCTGTACCCTCAGGTAGGAAGGATGAGCCACTACTATGTTCTTCTCCACACCAAGGGGTGGGCTGCTTGCCTGAGTTGTGATTATCTGGCACATTCAGTCAAAACAGTCCTGTGTTCTGGTTTAGTAAAACTGTCTGAACACAGCTATTCAGCAGACTCAAGTGTAGAAATTCTAGCATACAAACAAACAACTTTCACATTCTGAATTCTGTCACAAGGTTGTTTTTCTGGCCAAGAATACTCATTTCCTTCCCAACACTTATTGCTTTAACAATGTTATTTTATTAAAAAAAAAAAAAAGGAAAATAAAAATTCGCCCAGAATTGCACCACAAAAATACATCATTTGTTTTTACTTTCCAGATTTCCTTCCGTCCTGCATTCATAATGCAGATTGGCACAGTCCTAATCAGAACAGAGAGTTCTATTCTCTCATTTTCACTTACTAGTATAGTATTACTAGCTTACACTTAGCAGCATACCATTACTTCCACCAGGTTGTTACACCATTTTTCTAAGTATAATTTTAATGAACATATACTAATGGAGGTGATGTTCAATAACCCACTTAACATTCTTTTAATAAAACTGAGTTGTACTTCAAGGTACATCTCCAGTCCCAGGTCTTTTGCAAACCTTCCACAGATGCACCAGGCCTCACAGGATATTCCCTCTTCTGAACTTAAGAGCACTCTCTCTTCCATGTGCCAGACTCCCAGCATACGGCCCCTTGTGTTTTTTTTAACATGTCAGTATGTAGATGTGATGTTCCTCTCTCTAGATACTATCAGCCTCCTGAACAACATTAAGTCTTTTTCACCTCTGATTCCCATGCTTTTAGCAGAATACTTGACATTATTCAATGCTCAGTAAAAGTGGATGATTAACCGTGGTGCCATGATGCCGATGTCATGGTGCCATGACAGCTCTTGTTCGTGACAAGTCACAGAAACAATACTGATATGGCTATATTAAGCAGGAAAGGAGATTACCAAAATTGAACATACATCTAACTGATGACTCAGCAATTCAATTTTTACTTATGTACCCCCCCAAAATAAAAGCATATGTCCACACAAAAGCACTTGTGTTAAATTCATCACATCAGCCTTAATCAGAATTACCCTAAAGCGGATGACAAACCGTATGTCCACTCATGGGATGGATAAAGGATTTATAGAGTAATGGTACAATGTGACTACTCAGTAATAAAAAGGGGCAAGCTTCTGCTACACAAAGCAACTTGTCTGAATTTCAGAAGCCTAATGCTAAATGAAGAAACATGGACACAGAAGAATCTAAGAATGGGCGACACTAACCTGTGATGAGATGATAGGAATGTTGCCACCACGTGGGCTGATGTGCAGGTGGCAGCCTGAGGGTTAGCAGGCTTGCTGCATAGCCCCACACAAACAGCTGCACCTGCATCATGCCTGCCGTTCTTTGGATCCCAGGAGAACGTCCCAATGTATCAGCCGGACAACCCCTGCTGGCTGCACAGGGAAATCCCAGTGGGAAGACTCCATTGAAGGGATAACCATTATTCTGGGTCTGTCTGTCCTGGGAACCCTTCTAGGCACTCAGGAGGCTGGAGTGGAGAGAGCAAATAGCGCAGACCAGACCTCCAGATGGCAGCTCACAGCTGGTGCCTGGCAGTGCTGTTGGGTCTCGATAATTCCTATTGGATTCTGTCCTTTGTACTCTTACTGGGACATGGCAGGGAGTGGAGTCTGTGCTAAAGGGCTAAGGGGACACCTAGGTTTTGAGGGTGGAAGAAGGAGGGCACATTGCTTAGCTCTCTGCCAGCTTAGGCCTCACTCTGCGCCTGCCTTTTGTCATGAAATGTCTCTGCTTACCTGGATTGAGCCCAGAAGCTGGGAGCATGTGCACAACAGGCTGCGTCCCCATCTGGGATGTCCATGGGCCTGAAATGAACAGGTCTCACTGCGTGAAATGAAATCACCTGAAGGAATTAGAACTAGGTTAGAGATTTTACAAAAGCCTAGATGAAAACTTGTCTAGCCCCAGGAAGTGGATGGGTGAATAAGCCTTCCTCCCTTTGTGTTTTGTATGTGGGCCCATCATTTCCCTGGTGGAAGGACTTAGTCAGATGAGCCCAGGGGCTTTGGCGGAACAAACAGGATTATCTAATGAAGGACCTGGGAAACTCAGGCTGATTTACACACACAAGCTGAGACTGGGGTCTCTTCTCCCATGAGGAGACTTTGCATGTGACCCCGACTTCCCCCCATGTCACCAGGTGATAGCCAGCGGCCATTCTCCCCTGCACTCCCATAAGCAGTTAGCCCAGAGAAGGCTAGATTCAGCTCCCAAGTCCATATGCTTATTTGCTGCCTGCAAAATCACTCTTACCCTTGCCCTGTAAGATGAGAGCGCAAAGGGAGGCAAGGCTCCTTTCTGGGGCACAGGCCCACAGTGTATCCAACAGCGCTTATCAGGTCCCATTGAGGTTCTGTGAGGTGATGGGGGTCAGGGGAAGGTGACCAGTGAACTCGCTGTCCCTTTCACCTTCGAATATCAGCATGTACCAGTCGATGTTTGCAGCTGTTCGCCTGAAGCCATTGCAAATAGTTTCTGGCAAACCCCAAAAGTGAGAAATCTCTCAAACATAGAAAGAAATTAAGATGATTGGCAGCCAAAGTAAATGGCAATACTCATTACATTTCTGATGATTGAAAGGACTTGGAGGAGAGTCCTTCAGATAATCCTGGCCGTCGTACATGTATGTTATTTCATCCAGTAAAACTGGGCCATTTTTCAAAAGGATTTAGAATGAGAAAGATTGAGTTTAGATCTCACATTTGTCACCCATTAGTTGTAGAATCCTGAAGCAATTTACTTACCCTCTAGAGCCCTCAGTTTATTCATTTATAAACTTGAGGCAGTAACATCAACTTCAAACACATGTAATGCAGAACAAATAAAATCACCTAAGTATAGCAGTGATCACCATGAACAGAAAATGTAGATTCTCAATAAAAAATAGTAAGTAGTATTAATGATAATGTTAAGAGAAACAAAGGTAGTAATGAAAGGGGAAATAGTGAACGGACAACTGTGGCTTCTGAAGGACAGCCTCAAATATGCCAGCGACCTTGAACCAACTTCCTTCCTGAGGATGTTTGCACCATCTTAGAGCTGTGAGCTGCAAACCCATACAGTCTAGCAGAATTGGGATGTTCCCACTAATGTCATCAAGGCAGTGATAAATATCATAATTTTTAAAGTCAAGGATGAAAAGGCCAAACGTTGTCTACACGATGATTTGGGTTAGGTCTAAAAACCCGATTATCATTTTTAGTGAACATGTTACTGGTTCAAGACAATTTGTTCACTATTGTTTAAACTTAATGTCACTTAGGTAAATGCTCCACTGATTTGAGGGTTTCCCCTCATTTTTCCTCATCTCTTCAGACAGTGATTCTAGTTTGTGAGATGAGATGGAGGCTGGGGCATGTATCTGGATGGCAGGAGCAGGGCACGTCTGAGGGGCGCCTATGGCCAAAGTGTAGCTGTTATTCCCGTGCCTTGGACTCTTCCCCTGACCTTCTAGTACACCGCATTAGCCACTGGGCTGTCATCACTCCACCCGAAGGCTTCTTCTGGCATACAGATCTCTTGGCAGCTTGCATGTTTTGAAACGTCCTGCTTCTCTCCTAAAACTCAGCTGCTCTTATTCCCTTGAGGCAGGATTTAGCTCTTCTTCCAGTTCCTCTTGGTAATCCCTATTTGCCCTCCTTCTTCAGCCACCCTCTCCTGGGCTTCTAATGAAATTTTCTGGAATTCAAAACACTTTTTTTTTCAATCACCTTATTTTTTTGAATACAAAACTGTAGCATTCAAGATTACGGTATCTGCTATACATTTAGCAGAAAAGAGATGGCTAATTAAATGTCCAGAAGCCTAGAATATATGACTCTTTTGTTCACTTCATATATCATCTGTACTTATGGGTAGTGTACATGAAAAGCCTTTTCTTCAATGATAAAAGGAATTAATATCGAAATATTTCTAAGTACAAATACAATTATTTTTGCACATACTTTCTAGAGCTAGTTCAGAGTGTATGGCTCAGAAAATGTGTCTTCTCAGCATTCCTGCCTACTTTGTGCAAATTCCACTTCAACAAGCCAGGGACCAGACAAGAATCTCAAAGTTTCTCCAGTGGGATCTGGAATGTGTAGCAGAGGAAGAAATGTAGGGAGGGTGTCTACCAGCTTGGTTCTGAGCTAGGAGGGTGGGCTGGGAAGACTTACAATATGGGGAAAGGGGCAAGGGTAGGAAGGGGAGGGGGGAGGTTGGGGTGGAGGGAGGGTAATTGGTGGGGCCACACTTACGGTGCATCTTAGAAGGGTACAGGCGAACCTTACTAAATGTAGAATACAAATGTCTTCATATAATAACTGAGAAAATGCCAGGAAGGCTATGTTAATCAGTTTGATAAAAGGTTTCTTAGAAATTATCTTATTCAGTGAACTGATCTAGCATACAAGGAAACTGAAACCCAAATGTTAAGCAATTTTTCCAAAGCCATACAAAATACATCAGTTAAAATATGCTAATTAATAGACCGTTTGGCATAAATAGACTGGTCATTTCACACAAACAACTAATGTCTTTTTTCTATACACAGATAAAGATAATGATGACATTTTCTATTCATAAGGCTTTATACATATATAGCTTTTTAAGAAAGTAAAGCAACACTTTATATTTTTTACACAATTAGTATAAATAAATACAATAGAATCCAAAAGAGTTGAGAATCCTTACTAACTCTTGATTCGGCCATTCATTTATTCACCTAACACACATGTATATTAAAGATTGATTGCAGAAGCTTGTTTTTCAGACTTTTCAGTGATAAAATAATTTCCATGGATCTGGTTAACATGGAATAGGATCTTTAAAGCAGAGTGAATTTTTATTTAAATAAATAAGATTAAAAATATTTTTAGGAAATAATACCTATTAGCAATTTCTCAAAAAGAAAAAAAATGTCAGTCATGGAGAAAATAAAGCAAAGCTATTTTTCTGAAACTTATAGTAGAAATGAAGACTGAGACATGTGATGAAAACCTAGAAATAGGTGAGTGGATCATTCAAGCTTTCAGTTGCTCCTGCCAGCATGCGCAGAATACGAGTAGCCTACCTGGATCTTAGGCCTTGCCGTGATCATGAGTAATGAGCATTTACTGAGTGTATTCATGTGCCATTCAGCCAGGTGCTTTTCATGTAACATCTCACAAATACACATGGCTGTACTATGAACTAAGTATATATTCAGCGTCAAAAAGAAGAAATCAAAATTGAGATTGACTAAAAAAAATCTAAGAAAGTTTGAACTGGGATATATACTAAAAGCTCAAATACTAGACCTAAAATATGGCAAAGGAAAACTAGGTACTCACTGACCCTTTTTAATGAAAGAGTTAGGGATGGAGAATAGGGCCTTTCTCCACTAGAGAGGAAGATCAGGCTTTCCGGTGTTCTGTGGTGTGACTGAACTGACAATACTGATGAGTCATTGCTGTTATGCTGATTAGACCAAATGTCACTAGACAAACATTGGCTTATTCTATAGGGCTGTCTGTATTTCTTCTGTCATTCCCTCATAGTACTAGATACAATATTGAACATTGTATCAAGGATATCATCAATTAAAGCCTAAATCATCATTATACAAGACTCTCCTTAACATTTTAGAGACTACTCCCTATTTATTGCCTTTTCAGGAAGATGGTGCTGTAATGACTCCTTGATGACTAACCTGCAGAGAAGTTTGCAAAGAAGAATCAGGCTACTGAAGACTTGAGAAAAAAAAAAGCACACTATGCCAGCCTAAAATTCAATGAAAATCACAGAATGAGATCTTCCATCATTTCATGCTGTAAAAATGTAGTCAACTTAGAAATAGAAAAAATATCTCTTTACAACAGTAGTCACCAGTGCTATAATGTACTAAACTCACAACCTGCTGATTTTAAAACCATTTGAAAACAATGAACTGTGAAAAATTAGAAAGTGTATATATGAACCCTTGCAGAAGATGAAGGCACTGACATGATGGAAATTTACCCTGAGTTCTCTATGTCCGTTCATAGAAAGGGATCTCTCAATACTGTGAAAGAAACTGAGGCTTGGTGGGGCATGCTAGCTCACGCCTGTAATAATAGCACTCCAGGAGGCTAAAGAAGGTGGATTGCTTGAGCTCAGGAGTTTGAGGTCAGCTTGAGCAAGAGCAAGACCCCATCTCTACAAAAATAGGAAAATTACTTGGGCATCCTAGTGGGTACCTGTAGTCCCACCTATTCAGAAGGCTGAGGAAGAAGATTGCTCAAGCCCAAGAATTTGAGGTTTGCTATAAGCCATGATGTCATGGCACTCTACCCAGGGTTACAGAGTAAGACTTCTCAAAAAAGAAAAAAGAAGTAACTGAGGCTTTTCCACATTCTCCAAAATTCCATTCTCATTTACAGTGTCAACAAAATAATATCAACCTTAGCATTCTGAAAGCTAATCAAAGAAAATGCTAAAGTCCACTTAAAAAATTTTTTTTAAAGTTTTGATTTTAAATTTGAATTCCAACTCTTGTCTCCCAAACAAAACAATTGAATTTCAATAAAGATAAATAATGACAATCTTTTATATATGCTTACCACATAACAGAGGCTGTTCTAGCAGAAGGCTCTGTAATTGCTTTAACAATTAAAAACATTAAAAAAAACCAAGCTGCTGAAGTGACATTTTCAGCCATTATTATTGCTATAGATCAAAGTCAACTAAATGTATTATGTCAAATGCTAAGGTGATGATGGTCTGAATTTTAAAGGCATATTTAAATAAGAACTGGCAAAACAACCATGAATAAGTTCAATTTTTCTACTCATTTTCACAACACTCCATTTGAATCAATAAACCAATCTTAACATCTCAGAGACATAAACCTAGAATTGTATTCCCCATTGACAATTAATATAAAATGTTTTCATTTAGCATTTATTGAATATCCATATTATTAATCTATATACTAAGTTTTTAGAAAATACAAAAATAACATTCTCTATAATTTCCCAAGAGTTTGCTTGGTAAAAAAGTTTAGAAATCTGGGAAATTCTTCCTATCATCTTTGCCAATGTCAAGATCTCCAGGCCGTGTCTGGTAGAGATGAGTATTTGCATATCAAAATGTTTCAGATAAGATTGTATTTATTATGATATCATCCATATAATTACAAAAGATAATTAATGTCTCTCCACCACAGGGTAGAACAATAATAGCTAACATCTAGTAAGACTTTGCTATATGTCAGGCACTATACTGAGGACTTTATGTTAATCACCTCAGTTAAACCTCAGAGCAACCATATAAGGTACTATTATTGTCCTCATTTTATAGAGGAGGTAACTTAAGCACAGTGTCATTACATCATTAAGTACTAAATGCAGAAATATTATCCAGGCAATGTTAACTCACTTATACAATGTTAAAGGAAACACACATATATTCAACCAAAAAACATTAATTAAACACCTTTTGTGTTCTGCAAACTTTGGTGTCACTGCACTAAGAACTGTAGGAAATCATCATGAAAGAAGAAAATAGTTTCTATTCTTACAGACTTTAAGATCTATGAGGAGAGAGATTGATAACTAGGCAATTTCAATACAAACCATGCTGTCATTGGTTATACTGGCACCTGAGCTTCTTAATTATTATTGCTATGTCTGGATCTTACATTTAAAGATCCTATTGCACAAATAAGGCCTTATAAACTCCCTCTTTAGTATGCTTAACTATATTTAAAGAAACTCTGTACTTGCATAACTTCTTTTTGTTTTAGCATAAACTTTGGTTTCCGACCTCAGAAACTCAAAAAAAATAAATAAATAAGTGTAGATAAGAAAAAATATTTAGAAACTTAGAGTCTGGGAATCCCTGTGTAGATCTTTCCTATCTTACCTCCCCCAAAAGCTTTGATTCCCATTTGGGTAATTTTTTATCTGTTTATAATGTTTGTAGTCATAATCTGTTTGTGTCACATTATTCATGAACAAAAAGGACTACAGAAAATGAATGTTGACTTGCTTTATTGGCAGTGTAATTGTGTATTTAGGGGCAGTGCCTGTGGCTCAAGAAGTAGGGCTCTGGCCTCATATGATGGAGGTGGTGGGTTCAAATCTGGCCCTAGCCAAAAACTGCAAAAAAAAAAAAAAGAATTGTGTATTTGCTTGTTTATTTGTTTGTTTTAATTCTAAGCATGATTAGTTCAAGTCAAAGTCCAGGAATAAAAATATTCTCCAATGTCCATGGCCAATTTAGGAAGTCAGAGTTTTGAGTATTTATGAGCTCTCTATGTACAGTAGGCCAGAGCCCCTTCATTCTGGCTTCCTAACAGCATGTGCCATGTTTAAGCACTGGTGCATGAGCAACATTCTCTCATAGCACTACATTAACCATCTGTTTATTTCATTTTCTCAGATATACATTTAAAAACCACCAGCCACTTCATTAGGGCAAAACACTACAGTCAACCCTCAAACAAGATGGGTTTGAACCGTGTGGGATCACTTATCAGAAAATCACAGGTTATAAACAAGACAAGGTCTGTGGAATCACAGGTTATAAACAAGACAAGTTCCGTTTTGTTCTTAAGTTGAATTTGTATATAAGATGCAACAGGTTATTTACCTGTTACCTATAATAACCTCCATATGACAGTAAGATGTTTGTAACTCAGGGACTTACTATAATAGCCTCTGTTCATAAGTGTGAGTAGTATGTAAGTCAAATGTGTGCAACTCAAAGACTGTGCACAGATTTTCTTCTTCCTCTGTCTTCCCTTGGACAGCAAAACCAATCCCTCCTCTTCTCCTCCTCAGCCTGCTCAACATGCAGACAATGAGGATGAAGAGTTTATGATGATCCACTTCCACTTAATGAATAGTAAATATATTTTCTCTTCCTTATAATTTCCTTCATAACATTTTCTTTTCTCTACCTTACTTTATTATAAGAATACTATATGTAATGTACATAAGTATGTGTTAATTAACTTTATTGGTAAGGCAATTAGTTATGGGAGACTCGAAAGTTATATGAAGATTTTCAACTGTGTAGGGGTCTAGCACCCCTGAGCTTCCCCTGCTAGGATGTTCAAGGGCTAACTTACATTTTATCCTAGACATCTAAAGTTTTAACCCCAAGAACAAGAAATATGAATTATGAGTAGGGATATAACCTAGAAGATAATTTAAAGTAGAAAGAGCTGTTAGTAATATTCAAATTATCCTTTTTGAATATAGGCTGTGGTGAGCTAAAGGCAGCTAACACCTAAATATTCAGAAATATTATGATCCTATTCTTAAACATGACCATGATTAAAAAGTAAATTACATAAGTTTATATTTGTGCAGTTTTTATAAGGTTAATAAATATTCAAAACTCATACTTGTCAATATTCTATTATCTAGACTCCTACAGTTATTTACATCTACTGTATCTGTATGGTGTAAATCCTATATATGATGTGTTACCATACGTCCATTTCCAACTTTACATTCAATGGCATTGGTAGTGTGAAATTATAGTAGAAAATAGTATTTACATCACAGAAGTAACAAATAATACAAATCAGAGCTTATCTTTGTTTTCTCAGAGAGACAGTTGTCAAACTTCTCCCATCACATCATTGTATATAGGTTTGTTTTAGCTGTACAGGGGGATCTGAAATTTAGTGCCAAAGTAACAAAAATCCTTAACATACACTTTTTGATAGGTTTCAGTCACAAGAACCAGAACAATCACTCCATCAGGTAGGCAATTATAAGTGAGAAATGTTTTTAGACATTTCCTTCTTTGTTCAGAACCTTACTTTGATCAACCCTCACTTTAAGAAACCAATTAATCTAGAATATAGCATCAGGAAGATGGCAGAGTAGATATCCTATCACTATCTCTCCACAGAAACATTAATTTGACAATTGTTGGTGGGACTCGACACAAAATAACACCTACTTAGTTAATACACATTGAACTGAGGTACCCTGGGAGGATGATACCAGCAAGCACTCTGCACAGAGAGACAAAAGTTCAGTCCTTTCCAGGGACTCTCACAGGCTTTTACTGAAATGCCAGGCATGAGAAAATACAGTGCAGTAGCAAGCTTCAAAGAGAGAATCAAGGTTAAAAAACAAGTAGTTTTTCTTTAACTGCATGATTTAACTCTTAACACATTCTGTTTATTGCACTTTAGTCTTGCCTTTTTCTTATGACTGCTAAATATGACTTAGGGATGAGACAGTATACTGTGTCTAGTGAGTATTGTGGCTATTTCTCAGATTACTCTGTTCCTAGTGCCTAGCACTTTTAACCCTATGCTCTATTCTACGGATATCACCCATCAATGAAAATACATTTGTGAAAGCCCCAGAGTATAGTTGAAAGGCTCCAACACTCTGGTGGACCACAAAATACAAGCTCTGCTACACTTAAAGGGGTAGAAAGAGCAGTTCTGCTTTGCCTGTACACCCCTTGCCAAGGCAGATACAAATCAGTGTGAAGAGGAATCTTCCTGGCACTTGAGTTCTCATATAGGGGAAGAGAGAACATAAAGAGTATTTGACTTTCCAGAATTTTGGATTACTGCCTGTGAGTCCGACTTACATCTCACTGTATCCAGAACTCTGAGAAAATTGGATGACTATATCAACAGTCAAACAAAGAGCAAAGATTAAAGGTGGAATCTCAAAACAACTAGCAGATGTGTCTCTACAGATGAAACACTGAAAATATCCCCAATTAGCACAACTTCATGCCCTCACAGTTAGTGTCTGAAAATCAGGAACTGGCTTAACTGTGGGATTGGGAAGTTGCACAATCTGAAAACTGCTTCTTTAGTAGAAAGAGAAATAAGTGGATCTTGTATCCATTGTCTTGTATCCATTGTCAGTGCACTGCACTAAGGAAACAGGTGACAGTTGACACTCAGCATGGCTCTGCAGGATAGGGAAAAGGTATATCATCCTGAAACATCCATCCCATTCCTGGGGGAGAAATGATAGGAAGTTTTCACTGCATGCCCTAGCATACGACAGCAACTACCTAGGAAAAATTTATGGACAGTTTTTAGTACTCAGCATGATTCTGTGTTATCAAGAGAAGGCACATAATCCTAAGATTTACTCAAGGAGAGATGAAGAGTAGAAGAGTGGATCCATACATGGAAAAGGTTTAAGAGACCTCCAGAATACCTAACTGGGCTGTCCAGTGAAAATCTTTCCACCCTAAAGTCAATGTACAAATATTGGAAGAGGGGACTACTTCAAATGTGTAGACATCAATGCAAGACTGCAAAGATCATGAAGAATCAGACAAACAACACACCAGCAAAGGAACAAAGTACAAATCCAGTAACTGACCTAACAGAAGTTAAGATTCACCAACAGCCTGAAAAAATGAGTTCAGAATAATCGCTGTACAGAAGCTTAGTGAGTCACAAGAGAACCCAAATAGACGACCAAAATAAATCAATAAAACAATACATTATTAGGAGTTTAACAAAAAGAAAACAGTGAAATAGAAACTTCAGAGCTGACTTAATAAAGCAGACATAAGAATCAGTGAATATGAAGACAGATTAGTTGAAATTATTTATTAAGAGAAGCAAAAAGAAAACAAATGAATGAAAAAGAGTAAAGAAAGTGTGTAGGGCTTGTAGGATACCATTATAAAAACCAGTATGCATTATGGAATACAAAAATAAGAAGAGAAGAAGAATATATACATAAACACATAGATACCCATGCTCATATATGAAATTTTTTAAACTTTCAGAAACATATATTAATTTACAAATGAATGGTAAGGAAGATAAGAATCTCAGGAAACAGGCCACAATGAAGCTCAGCAATGAAGATGAGGAGATAGTCATGGAGTCTGAAGATTGATAAAACAGATAAATGGAGAAAAGAGAACACACTCAAAATTGGGGAAAACAAAGCAGTGTTAATTTGATTTAAACTGCATTTAACTAAAAAATACAAAAATCACTTATAACTGTAAATCTAATAAATCCTCCTGTTATATGGAGTCCAAGGAAAGGAAGTATTAACAGATCTGTCTGCATGAGAAGATCTGGGTTCCTGCTAAAAAGCTAAATTCTCATAATTATCTTTCCACCTTTTACTCCCCTGTGCTGCACATTCTGTTTTCTGAAGGGGTTTGGGGTCACCAGAAGAGGGGGTCTGGTGTGAGGAATAAAGAGGCTTGACACAAAGTCTGTATCAGGGGACTGAGTAAACCTTGGGTCCACATGATTTATCATAAAGCACAAAGAAGTAGACAAAAACTGCTTGCTCGACATTAGCACTGATTAGGGAGGACATGGAGAAGGTCAGAAAGAATGTCTCCCCTTTTGTTTTTGCAGAACCGCAGACCTTGAGCACAACCTTTGCCTCCAGCATCAAGAGATCTTTGGAATCTAGAGAACCTCTACCATAATTATTATTGGTACACTTCACATTTACATTTTCTCTTGGAGGCCAGTTTTCTGATCTCCTGCACACAAAACTCATGTGCCGTTTTCATGATTCTCCAGGTCTCTTGATCAGGAAGTGAGTCTTATGCTAAAGATCAAGGCTTAGTTTCCTCTATAGTTTTCTCCTCATATTCATTCTCCATCCCTTTTCACCCTGCTTTGTTGCACAGAAGGCTGACCTCAATGGAAAATCTAAACCAAGTTCTCTTCCCTTCTGACTTCAGGTCAAATTCAAAAGTTTAAAGGGCATGATGAGAGAGAGGTTAAGGTACTGACACTGGGCTCTGTCCTTCCTGGCTCTGGTTTGGTAGGACCTGAATTTTTTTTATGTATGCTTCTCACTGGGTTCTGGGAAAACAACGGAATCCTCCAAGAAAACCTGTGAACCTATTGTTAGATCACCCATTTTCCCCTTTTTAGTAGTTGCCTCTACCTTGCTTATATATAACTAAATCTAGATCAAGTGAAATGTAAAGGTGAAGGAAGAATCAGAGGAAGAAAAATGGCACAGAAAAGATGGATAATGGAAATAAATGAAGGCAGAACTGAAGGCCAAAAGCACAAAGCACTGACTGACAAATGAGATGGAGAAAAGAAAAAGAAAAATTTCCCATTCTGGTGCCTCTTCTGACCCAGCCGTCCTGGCTTAATGGAAGGAATAATCAAGGCAAGGATGAATGTCAAAAACCTGAGCAAGGTGACCCACTGAATGTCAATGTGAATATCCATTTGTCTCTAATAGAGGACCTATCATTCATCTTGAAATTGGTGTTATCAGACTGATAAGAGCCAAGAGAGTTATTAGGCTAACTGAAGCTCAGGGTGCCCAGGAGGAGAAGGAAAAGGAAAGACTGATATATATGACAGACAGGTTAAAGAGAGGCAGTATAATTTTATATCAAAGCCAACCAGTGTGTCAAGCCTCCTTTACCCTCAAAGGACATGACAATTACTCCTGTCCCTTTAAGCAAGAACGCAGTCTTGACCTACAAACAGCATTCAGCCTACCAGCTCTCAATGTAATTTCTTTCCCTTTTGTTCCCACAGCCTCCAACTCATAATATTTCATATATATTTTATAAACTTACTGCCACTTAAAATTACCAATAAGACTCTATTAAAATAGCCAAACTTGAAATACTTACATTTATTTCTTTTTTATAATCTGATGTCAAGTGCAGACTGGCAGTATTTTAATGAAAAAAAGAATTTTATTTACTTTGTTTTCTGATCATTAAACTCTACTCTTTTTCTGCAAATAGATGTCATCCATGCTTAAAATGTCAAATGATCTGAATTTATGAAAATAAAAGAAAATTAGACTAAAGAGAAAAGTTTAATCCTGAAGAGAAGTCTGGCATAAATATGACAAAATTGATCCAATTCCTATAAATGAGAGAGGAGTGTTCTTCAAATAACCCAGATGAAGTGAAGGGCATCTAGAAAAGATCTGACACACATGGGAAAAAATTACTCATTTAAAATTGTGGTAAACTATTACAGCTGTTTAAAAAATCATCAGGGCTATCTTTTCCAAGTATCCATTTGTGTCCAATTTGCCATAAATTTACATAATATGTTGATAAGCCCCTAAGTCCAAGTATAATATATCAAATCAAGTGCATTAATTAGTGTGACTGACTAGAATTCCCTCCAAAACCAAGATGGTTAGCTCTCAATTACCTGCTTTATTGGAGAGAAAGAGCCCCGTGAGGGGTAATCCCTATGCATTTATTCTTAGCTCTGGCACATAGTATGATGCTGGATTTTTGTTGGGTGACTGCTCGTTTGTTTTTCAGCAATGTTTTCTTCCCAGTTATTTTTATTTAAGTATAACAAAGTAATTCACCTTTCCAAAGTGCAAACTGATTGACTGTTAAGAAGAACATTGAAACAGGGCCATGCTTAAAGTCTGGCAGGGGAAACAGGTCAGAATTTCCTATATGTCCTTCTGGTGCTGTGTTTTCCGACTCAGGAAGCTGAATGCCTGGATTCTCGAGGGTACATTATTACTGCCAAGGCTTTCACAGTCTTCCTAGCATGTACAGAACCTAACTGCAATTCAGACCAGTGATTGGTAACCATTATGAACCGTCCAGGCAAATATTTTATGACTTTAGTCAAATTCTATCCCCAACTTATTTATTTTCTAGTAAATATGGATGCATTCTATTTCAACTTTTCTCTTTTTGATCTGCCCTATCCTGGGAGAATCTTTAAATAATATGGTACATATTAACTTTCTTGCTGAGATAGCCTGATCCAATCCTGATGTCTTATACTAAGTTAATTGATGGCCATGAAAAGCTACCTATCCATATTGCGTTCTGTAAGGAATCTCTAACATGACTTATGATGATAAATGGCCCTTTCTATGCAGAATATGAATAGCTAATATTGCAATAGAAACTTCCACAGACCAACCCTTAACCGAAGGGTCATAGGTTATATGAGTTCTAACAATTTAGTTCATGAACTCATCTTAGAAAAAGTGCTACATACCTTATTGCTGAACATCAATCATTATGGTCACTTTGAAAGTACTCCCCTTTGGAAGCTACACACCAACACCAGTGATAAATACAGTGAATTCCAGGAAACTGTTCTCATGTAAAGATTTTAGAGGTGAAGTAATAGCAAATAGCAAGTAATTTGAAATATTATTTGTATTTTAGAATATACACAAATTATAAAGATCAAACTCTAGAATTCAAACACAACTGTAATACTAACTTTGCTCTGCTTTAAACTCTTTGATATACATTTTAGCAGTATTAATTCTTTCAATCCATGAACATGGCATATGTTTCTACTAATATATGTTTTCTTCAATTTATTTCATCAATGTCTTAAAAGTTTTCTACATACAGATCTTTCAACCTCCTTGGTTAAGTTTGCTCTTAGGGAACTTATTAACTTATTTTTGATGCTATTGTAAATTGAATTATTTTAATTTCATTTTTGATAGTTCATAGTTAATGTACAGAAATGCTGTTTATTTTACATACCACATATGATTACATTATAACCTGAAACTTTGCCAATTTTTTTAATTAGTTCTAGAAGTTTTTGGTGGAGTCTTTAGGGTTTTCTATATATAAAATTATGTCATCAGCAGAGATAATTTCACTTCTTTCTTTCCTATCTGGAGAACTTTTATATTTTTCCTTGCCTAATTGTTCTGGTTAGCACTTCTAATTACATAAAAGTAGTGAACCCTTACCTTGTGCTTAATCTTGAAGCAACATTATCTCTTTATCTATTTTTGAGGTTTTTAATTTAACAAAATATTATAAATTGAATTGCTTAAAGAACAGAAATTTGTTCTGGAGGCTAACAGTCTGAGACCAAGATGTCTAGAGGGCCATGCTCCATCTGAAGGCAACAGAGAAGGATCTGTTCTAGACCTCTTTCCTAGTTCCAGATATTTCCATGGTTTGTGGCAGCATAACTCCAGTCTTCACATGGTATTTTCCCTCTATACATGCCTGTCTCTTCATGGGGCACTCTTTTCATAGGGACATGAGTCATATTGAATTAGGGGATGTCAGGGTGATGACTGGTTCTTAACCTGCAACTTGAAGGATCATGGCTGGAGGAATAGTAGACAGCACAATTTGCAAGCCAAGAAACCATAAGTCACAGAAGCAGCCTTTTATTGCAAAGAGAAGAAAAGAGCTAATTTCTGTGAGTGGAGACAATTCTGTGGAATACAAGGTTTGTTCCTTTTATTTTTGTATGGATGGGTGAGTTGTAGCTTCATCCTGCTCCCTGCATCATGGTTTCCCATAATCTCTGAAAACCCACTGTGAGAGTTGGTAGGTGGTTGAAATCTCGATGTAGATGAGGTTACTACAACAGGATCACATTGTAAGGTTACTTTTGCTCACCCTCTCCTATTAGTGAGTGAACTTTGTGCAGTGGAAATTCCACTAACCACAACTTACCATTAGTCATTCCTTTTCTAGAATCCCTATTTAAGACATGGTGCTGAAAGAACTGGTTAGCCACACGTAAAAAGACTGAAAATAGACTTGCAACTTCTCACCATGCACAAAAATTAACTCATGATGATAAAAGATTTAAATCTAATACATGGAACTGTAAAAACTCTAGAAGAAAGTGTGGGGGAAACTCTGGATCTTATTGGCCTAGGAAAAGAATTTACAACCCCATTGGCAATCACAACAAAAATAAATAAATGGGACTTGATCAAGTTAAAAAAATTCTACAGAACCAAAGATGCAATCAAAGCAAAGAGACAACCTTCAGAGTGAGAGAAGAACTTCACATTCTAAAATCTGACAAAGGGCTAATAATCAGAATCTATAATGAACTCAAGCAAATCAACAAGAAAACAGCAAACAACGCCATGACAAACTGGGCAAGAGATGTGAACTGAACCTCTTTTCATACAGATGGACAAATAAATTGCCACCAAACACATGAAAAATTGCTTATCATCTCTACTTATCAGAGAAATGCAAATCAAAACCACTTGGACATTCACTTAACCCAAGTAAGAACAGCCTACATCACAAGGTCCCAATGCAGCAGATGCTCTTACGGGTACAGAAAAAAGGAACATTTTTCATCCATTGTCATGGATGCAATCTTGGTGGAACAGAAAACTAGTACAGCCTTTATGGAAAGAAGTAGGGAGATTCCTCAAAAAACTAAAAGTAGACCTTCCTTTGATCCAGCAATCCTAGTAACAGTCATTCTTCTTAGTAAAGTATCACAAGAATGGAGAAGAAAGAATCCAATGTTCTCAATTGTAATATGAAGGTAGTAAATGATCTACACAAGGTGGGGGGGTAGGGGAATGAGGGATCCAGGAGACCAGAAAAGGGAGAGGGATGGGGGGTTATGGTGTATGTACACCTCTTGGGGGCAGGGTATGATTACAAGAGGAATTTTACCTAACAACTGCAATCAATGTAACCTAATTCTTTGTACCCTCAATGAATCCCAACGAAAAAAAGAAGGACATTTGCACCTGAATGTTTATTGCAACTCAGTTCATAAGCTCAAAGATGTGGAAAAAACCCAAGTGCCCTTCCACCCATAAGTGGACTAACAAACTGTGGTATATGTATGCCATGTAATATTATGCAGCCATAAGAAAAGATGGAGATTTTGTATCTTTTGTAACAATTTGACAGGATTGGAAAACATTCTCCTAAGTATCACAAGAATAAAAACATAAGCACCCCATGCAGTCAATACTAAGCTAAAACAAGTAGAATAACAACTATAAGACCACATGAGAAAAAAAATTCAGTTAAATTCAAAACTACATTGTGTTTTAAACCTCACCTTTGATGTCACACAGCATAACTACTTTCATCATCATGAGCTTGGCATAAAGAAAAAATCATAGATCTCCAGTTCTTCATAGGTAAGACATAAATAATATCTTACTGAAGGAGAAATAGTATTGTGGCCATTTTAGAAAAATATAATCTGCCACATTTTCCAGAAAAATCTATGGACAGGGTAACTTTCTAAAATACATTCTATTTGAAGTTGAATAATGGTCTTAACCTTAAAAGACTGATTAAAAGTTTTAGTTAATGTTTAAATTATTCCTACAGGAAAAAAATCAATCTCTACATTTTAATTTTATAAAAATGAGGGGGTGGAGCCAAGATGGCAGTCTGTAGTCAGCTTTCTGCAGAAGCACCCATCCAGAAGGAGAGTTAAAGGACAGAAATTTAGCAAGAAAGCCAATGGTTTGGAACTGTGCCAAAAGAGAAGGTCGAAGAATGCACATCATTCCTGCTGGAGTGACCTGCGACCCCAAGGATACAAATAAAAGGTACAGAGCACATCACCAAGCGGACAGGAGTCCCCTCCCCCATGAGAGCGGCTGCCACTATACACCATACCTCCATACAAACAAGCAAGCAGAGTTCAGATGTCCTCCCACTCTACCCCACGGGAGAGACCCTCTAATAACTGGACCTCCTTCCCCTACTGGCGTGCCATGGCACTCTCCTGCCAGGCATAAAACTGTATAAAAACCGCATATATTCTCTACCTGCAAGTTGGAACTCACGGCACTCGCCTCCACTCTCACCCTGAGGTCTGGAGTTCTATCCCCCATGAAGTCCAGATTCTTGGACACTTTCTCAAGGGGTGTGGACAGGGTGTGGGCTGTACTGGTTATTGCTGTTTTCCCAGCTTGGGAGCGGTGAGAGGAATAGTGAGCCGAGAGGTGGCCGAAGTGGAGAGGCAGTCCCCTGAGGCACCATGTGGCAGTGCTGAGAAAGCTTTGCTAAATTTCAGCCGCACCTGGCCCTCAGGTGATGACAGCTAATACAAAGGGCTGAAACTCTCAGACTGAGTTAGGACTATTAGCAGCCCAGTGTCTCTTCCACAGGGCAGATATTCTGCAAACTTGTTCTGTTCTATCAGCTTTTGCATATACTTTACATCAGTCAGGGACAGGGCTATAACTGAGTGAATCGCCCCAGCCCCTATCAAGTACCCAGGTTGGCAGGCCTCACCTCCCCACTGCCAACACCGACATAACTGGTGGACTGGCCAAGGAGCCACAGAGCCCCGTGTGACCTAGCCAGGCACAAACCTCTAGAGCATCTGCTCATTGGAGGGAACTGGATCACAGCCCTGCAGGGTTACCAGAGACTGAGTGTGACAGAGGGGCAAGGTGGGGAAGGAAGCATCAACCTTTCCAGGCTAATTTACTGGCTGGGGGGGCCCTCCTGAGCTCACAGAACACTGGAGTGAGTTATACTAAAGCTACCAGCAGACACCTGCTACCTAGTCACCAGAGACTTTTCAAATCTTTGATTTGAGGTTGGTACTGGCTCAGACAATTGATTGGGACCTCTTCAACTGGGCCAATCACCTGAGGACTTTCCAACATTGTACACTGGATGTGTGGTAGTGGGAAGGTTTGTTTTTCCTTTTCCAATTATTGTGGAATTGTTGTGGGGGTGTGGTGACCTAACTACTGGTATTTCTCCACAGCTCAGATTCCAATACAAAGTAACCAATTCTCTAGGGTAAGACAGAGACCAGCTGAAAATAAGACAGAGCCACTTAACCCCACCACATCAAGAAGGCCCCCAGTTTCGCAGGCAGTAGCAAAGTACAGGTTGGCAAAACTCCAGGGGAAAAGGTACAAACACCAGTCCCAGCTTACAGGCAAAGGAAGGACTGGTCAATAACTACTCCTAGAACCCCCAACCCAACTTATCCTTACCTACTCACCCAGCCAAACGGTGCAAAATAAATATGGGGCGGAATCAG
>CAUYRH010085320.1:0-19696 GCA_963574655.1 Perodicticus potto
ATTCACCTAGGCATAGGAAATGGGGGTTCCACATTTAGTCCTAAGTGTAAAGTGAAGGAGACACCAAGGCACAGGTGTCTAACAGTATCTTCTAACTAGAAGGTTACATTTACTTTGAACATTGATATATATATATATAAAATGTAGTTTTTAGATCTTTAGTAGAGATGAGGGTCTCACTTTGCTCAGGCTGGTCTCAAACTCCTGACCTCAGGTGAACCACCCACCTTAGCCTCCCAGAGTGCTAGGATTACAGGTGTGAACCACGGTGCCCGGCCCTGCTAATTTTCTAATTGTCCATTCAGCTGTGTTTATCTGCTGTCTAATCTTTCCAATAATTTTAAATTTTTAAAAAATATTACATATTGAATATATTAGTTTTAATCGTTTAAATTTAAATATATTAGTCCTATTTTGTTCCTTCTCTATGGGTTTTCATATGTTTTAGTTCCCCATTTCATGTCTTTAAAAATATTAAATGTGTTTATTTTTTTTTATATCCTGCTTTTGCTAAGTCCACTATCCAAAGTCTTTATTGACCTAGTTCTTTTTGTCATTTGGGCTGATCTTTTGCATGTTGCCTTACTTTCCTGTATTATTTTGAGATTAAAAAGTCCATATTGGGCGGTGCCTGTGGATCGGTGAGTAGGGTGCCAGCCCCATATCCCGAAGGTGGCGGGTTCAAACTCTGCTCTGGCCAAACTGCAACAAAAAATAGCCTGTGTTGTGGTGGGCGCTTGTGGTCCCAGCTACATAGGAGGCTGAGGCTGAGAATCGCCTAAGCCCAAGAGCTGGAGGTTGCTCTGAGCTGTGATGCCACAGCACTCTACCGAGGGCGACAAAGTGAGACTCTGTCTCCAAAAAAAAAAAAAAAAGTCCATATTATTTGCAGCGCATGTAGAATCAGTCTAAGTGCCCCTCAATTCATGAGTGGCTGAAGAAAATGTGATATAAATATATATACCATGGAGCACTATTCATCCATAACAAGGAATGAAATAATGTCATTACAGCAATGTGAAGGGAACTGGAGACCATTACCCTAAGTGAAGCATCTCAGGAATTGAAAACCAAACACTGTATGTTCTCACTAATGTGGGAGCTAATAGATGGCACACAGGAGCACAAAGCAAGATAAAGGACGTTGGAAGCCAAGAAGGGGGGATGGCGGGAGGTGGGTGAAGGAGAAAAACTTACCTGTTGGGTACCAGGTACACTATTCTAGTCTATCACTAGAACAGTGCAGACACGAGAAGGTCCGACTTAAGCATTAGACAAGATATCCATGCAACAAAAACACAGGTACCCCCTTAACTAATCTTTTGAATTAAAAAAATAATAAATCATCTTACATGTAAGTATATATGTAATTACATGGAAATATATACTTGAGCTTGACTGTGGAAGTGCTCTGAAGCCTGGGTTAAGGTTTATTGCTCCTGAGGAAAAAGTATATGCTTTGGGCGGGTACCTGGGACATTACAGATCCACTCAAAATGACAATTCTTGCCTCATCATTTTTGGGATCATGCAAAGAGCATGATGTTCAAGTTCCAAACCCCCATCAAGGCTGGCCAGTGCCACACATTTTCCAGGGATTTAAAAAGTAAACTTTTCATTGTAACCTAATCATATGCATCTTTATATTGACCTGAAATTTAAAAAAAAGAAAAGAAATAAAAACTTTCCTAAAAAAATCCCCCAAAAACAAAAAATCAAAAATCACTTTCCTAGTACTAAGGCGGAGACCATCTCCTTATTGACTAAGGGTCTAGTTCACTTTTTCATTAAGGGCGTGGTCCTCCCTGAATCCTGGCTCTGGGCAGGTGGTCTCTGATCTGCTCCCACCTTTGTCCCTGGCTTAATGGCCAGTCCCTTTAGAATAGCCACGCCTTGGCTCGGCGCCTGTGGCTCAAGCGGCTAAGGCACCAGTCACATACACCTGAGCTGGAGGGTTTGAATCCAGCCCTGCCTGCCAAACAACAATGACAGCTACAACCAAAAATAAAAAAAATAGCTGGGAATTGTGGTGGGTGCCTGTAGTCCCAGTTACTTGGGAGGCAGAGGCAGGAGGATCGCTTGAGCCCAGGAGTTGGAGATTGCTGTGAGCCGTGATGCCACAGCACTCTATCCAGGGCGACAGCTTGAGGCTCTGTCTCAAAAAAAAAGAATAGCCACACCAGAGCCACATGCACCCCCAGCACATTTTCCAAGTTTGGCTCCTCCTATTTCCTTGGTAGACTCACAGAATTTCTTTTACTTAGAAGTTCATTCTGGCACCTTAATTGAGGTACAGTGCAGGGAGCAATCCCAGGTTCTCTGGTCCAGTGCTTTTCAACTTGAGCTCACGTCAGAATCACCTTCAGAGCTTGTTAACAGAGGTTCGTGGCCTGGCCAGCAGCGATTCTGACCCAAAGGGGCTGGGGCGGGGCCTGAGGCTGTGCCTGAAAAGCTTCAGGTGATGCTGCTGGCATACAGGCCGCACTGGGGGAGCATTTACCTTTTACTTCTCTATAACACCTGGTGGACACAGGAAACCTTTATCACGAAAGGAGGGTCACTGTATCAGAGGTTTTCAATAATCTGACATATCTGCCCTAAAAGGCACCATCACGGTGATTCACAGACTTCATTTAGCATGCATCAGAATCACCTCTACTGCTCCTTAAAGCATATAATAGGCATCGTCCAGTGGCTCACACCTGTAATCCCAGCACTCCGGGAGGCTGAGGGAGGAAGATCCCATGATGCCAGGAGTTTGAGACCAGCTGGGGCAATATAGTGAGAACCCAGCTCTAAAAATAAAATAAAATAAAATAAAATAATCTGGGCATAGTGGTGGTGCCTGTCTGTAATCACAGCTAGGATCTCTTAAGCCCTGGAGTTTGAGGTTGCTGTGAGCTATGATGATGCCACTGCAGTTTAGCCTGGGGGATAAATCAAAACTCTGCCTTTAAAAAATAAATAAAAATAAAAAAGAAAGAAAAAACCAAAAAACATATTATATATGACATCAATGTGTTAATATTGCTTACAATGAGTCAGCTTTAGAGTTTACTCATGTCACTAATAAACTGTTTTTAATATAAATTCTGTTTTTTATTTATTCCCTCCTCCTACTTTCTTTGGGTATGGCTTAATGGCTTCTAACATCTTGATTTTTATTACTTCTTGTTAAATAATCAAAACATATTTGATCCTATACATTTTTCCATAGTCTTAGCTGAATCTTATAAGTTGAAATATCAGTCATTCTCTTCACCATTATAGAGTTTAAATGCAGCTTTTTATTTCCTCTTTGACTCAAGACTTGTTTAGGAAAATATTTTTAAATATAATTGAATCACAAAACATTTATTAATTTCAAGTTACAGTGCATTGCAGTTTGAGAATATGGTCCATGTAATTTTTTTTCTTCACATCTCACTATATTGTCAATCTTCCTAAATGTTACATAGACACCCAAGAGGTATAGTCTCTGCATAATTTGAACTTAATCTCTTAAGTATTTTTACAGTGTTTAGACTTTCTTCACTTTTTATTATTTTTTCTCCTCCTGAGTAATTTTATGATTTCCCCCGATTGTTGTCTAGACAGGGTTTCCAGACCATGATGCAGAGCGAGGGAACCCAGCTGAGTCCATGGGATGTGTTGAGTTGAGGGCCTGGAGCTAAGAGTCCAGGGAGACAAAGAAGCCAGAGTCTGCAGCGCAGAGTCCTAGAGTGCTGGCCACATGGAGAGAGAATGCTGGGCATCTGTGAGGGTCCCCTTAACAACTCTCAAATACAATTCACTTAACAGAGCTTCAAAATGTATGAATTGTGAGAAGAAATAGATATCCATGACTATAGTTGATTACAACACCTCCTTCTCAATAACTGATGAAACAGTAGACAGAAAATCAGTGAGAGCACAGAAGATGTTAGAACACCATCAACAACTCGATGGATTGACACTTACAGAGTGCTCAACCCAGCAACAGGAGAATACACAGCCATTCTAAAGGCCTGTGGAACAATCGCCATGGCAGACCATGTTAGGGTTATAAACAAGACTTGATCAATTTGAAAGGATTCAAATCATACAAAATACATTCTATGACCTCAGTTGGACTAAATGAAAACCCTGTAACAGAAGATCTCTGGGAAATCCCTAAATATTTGGGAACAAAACAACACATTTCTAAATAACCCATAGGTCAAAGGAGAAATGAAAAGGGAAATTAGTAAGTAATTTGAATGGAGTGAAGATGGAAAAACATCAGGATGTTTGTGCACTTAGGAGGGAATTTATAGCACAAAATACCTACATTAGTTAAAAAGAAAATATCAAATAAGATATTAGATTCTACCTTTAGAAACTAGAAAAAAAGGAGCAAATTAAACATGAAGTAATCAAAAGAGAGGAAATAATAAAGATCAAGGCAAAAATCAATTAAATAGAATAGAGAAAAAAAGTGAAAATAAAAGGAAACCAAAATTAAAACTCTGCTAAATTAATCAGAGTTGGGGGCAGGGAGAGAACACAAATTACCAGTATTAGGAATGACAGAACTAATGTGACTCTAGAGCAGTGTTTTTCAACCTTCTTTATCTCATGGCACACTTGAACCTATAGTTAAGCTTCTGCAGCACACTTAAATTATGTTGATCAAAGAAAGATACACTTACTGTGCTTTGAACTTCTTTTGAAAATGATTTAATTAATGATCTTTCTTTTCTTTTTCTTTCTTCCTTTCTGTTTTTTTTTTTGGAGACAGAGTTACTTTGTCATCCTTGGTAGAGTGCTGTCACATCACAGCTCACAGCAACCTCGGACTCTTGGGCTCAAGTGATTCTCTTGCCTCAGCCTCCCAAGTAGCTGGGACTACAGGTACCCCACACAATGCCCGGTTAATTTTAGAGATAGAGTCTTACTCTCAGGCTGGTCTCCGACCTGTGAGTTCAGGCGATCCGCCCACCGCTTCCCACAGTGCTGGGGTTATAGGCATGAGCTACTTTGCCTGGTCACTGATCTTGTTTTTCTTTAACAAGAAAGAGTTTTTTTGTTTTGTTTTAATTTCAGGTTAATGTGAGGGTACGAACAACTAGGTTACAATGTTTGCCTTTGTTAGGTAGAGTCCCTCTTGTAGTTGTGTCCCACACCCAAGAGGTGTGTCATATACCCCTACCTGATGCCCAGTAAGTGGGAGCACACCAATCTCTCTATCCTCTCCCCTCTCTCTCATTCCCCTCCCCCCAACTTGAATTGAACTGAGTTTTTCTCTTATATAGGCCTGATTTGGATTGTCTTCTGGGTTCATATTAGTATTGAGTACGTTGGATTCTTGCTTCTCCATTCTTGTGATGCTTTACTACAAAGAATGGTTTCAGGGCGGTGCCTGTGGCTCAAAGAATAAGGGCACTGACCCCATATACCGGAGGTGGTGGGGTCAAACCCGGCCCCGGCCAAAAACTGCAAAAAAAAAAGAATGTGTTTTAACTCCATCCAGGTTAATACAAAACATATAAAGTCTCCATCTTTTTATGGCTGAATAGTATTCCATGGTATACATATACCACAGTTTATCCATTTCTGGATTGATGGCACTTAGGTTGTTTCCACATCTTGGCAATTGTAAATAGAGCTTAAGTAAACAAACTAGTGTCCTCATGATAAAATGATTTTTTTTTCTTTTGAGTAGATGCCCAGTAATGGGACTGTGGGATTAAATGGGAAGTCTAATTTGAGATCTTTGGGGATTCTCCATACTTCTTTCCAAAGAGGCTGTATTAGTTTGCAGTCCCACTAGTAGTGTAAAAGTGTTTCTTTCTCTCCATATCCACGCCAGCCTCTGCAGCTTTGAGACTTTGTGATGTGGGCCATTCTCACTGGGGTTAGGTGATATTTCAGGGTGGTTTTGATTTGCATTTCTCTGATAATTAGGGATGGTAAGCAGTTTTCAAGTGTTTGTTAGCCATTTGTCTGTTCTCAAAGAGAAGGTTCTGTTCATGTCTATTGCCCAGTAATATATGGGATTGTTTGCTCTTTTTGTGTTGATTAATTTGAGTCCTCTGTATATTCTAGTTATCAACCCTTTGACAGATTTATAACATGCAAATATCTTTTCCCATTCTAAGGGTTGTCTGTTTGCTTTAATTATTGTGTCTTTAGCTGTGCAGAAGCTTTTCAGCTTAATTAAGTCCCATTTGTTTATTTTTGCTGTTGTTGCAATTGCCACTGAAGTCTTCTTCATAAAATCTTTCCCCAGGCCGACATTATCAAGAGTTTTTCTCACACTTTCTTCTATGATTTTTATCGTCTCATGTCTTAGATTAAAATCTTTTATCCATCTTGAGTCAATTTTTGTAAGTGGTGAGAGGTGCAGGCCCAGCTTCAGTCTTATGTGTTTAACCAGTTTTCCTAGGACCATTTATTGAATTGGGATTCTTTTCCCCAGATATGCTTTTATTTGGTTTATTAAAGATCAGGTGTCCACTATAGACTGGTTTCATGTCTTGGTTTTCTATTCTGTTCCATACGTCTACATCTCTATTTTTGTGTCAAAACTATAGACTTGGACTTGTAATTTAACCTGAAGTCTGGTAGAATGATGCCTCCAGCTTTGTTTTTATCACTAGGAATTGCCTTGGCTATATGAGCTTTTTTCTGATTCCATACAAAATGAAGAACTGTATTTTCCAGTTCTTCAAAGTAGGATGTTGGGGGGTTTTTTGTTGTTGTTCTCACTCTGGCACCCTGAGTAGAATTCCATGCATCATAGCTTACAGCAACCTCAAGCACTTGAGCTCAAGTGATCATCTTGCTTCAGTTTTTCTATTTTTAGTAGAGATGGGATCTCGCTTTTACTCAGGCTGGTCTCAAACTCCTGAGCTCAAGCAACCCACTCACCTCAGCTTCCCAGAGTGCTTGGATTACAGGCATGAGCCACTGTGCCTGGTTATTATTGTTATGTTGTTATTTAAATGGGGATTGCACTGAATCCATAGATTGCTTTGGGAAGTATAAGCATTTTTTTTTTTTTTGAGAGAAGATTGAAGGTTTTTTTTTTTGAGACAGAGCCTCAAGCTGTCACCCTGGATAGAGTGCCATGGCATCACACCTCACAGCAACCTCCAATTCCTGGACTCAAGCGAGTCTCTTGCCTCCACCTCCCAAGTAGCTGGGACTACAGGGGCCCGCCACAACGCCGGGCCATTTTTTGGTTGCAGCTGTCATTGTTGTTTGGCGGGCCTGGGCTGGATTTGAACCCGCAAGCTCAGGTGTACGTGGCTGGCGCCTTAGCCCGTTGAGCCACAGGCACTGAGCCGAAGTATAAACATTTTAACAATGTTGATTCGCCCCAGTCAAGAGCATGGTATGTTCTTCTGCTATTTTTTTTCTTGGAGTTTCATATTTCTCTTTGTCAAGATTTTTCACCTCTATCGTTAGGTATATTCCTAGGCATTTCATGTTCTTTGAAGCTACCACCGTGAAGGGAATTGTGTCCTTGATTTGCTTCTCAACTTGGTTGTTACTGGCATATACAAAGGCTACTTATTTGTGGACATTGATTTTATACCCTGACATGTTACCGTAATTCTTCTTCTTTTTTTTGACCAGGGCTGGGTTTGAACCTGTCACCTCTGGCATATGGGGCCGGCACCCTACTCCTTTGAGCCACAGGTGCCGTCTGTTACTGTAATTCTTGATCAATCTTGTGGTTGAGTCTCTGGGGTTTTTTAAGTATAAAATCATATCATTGGCAAATAGCCAGAGTTTGACCTCCTCTGACCCTTTTGGATGCCCTTAATATTCTTCTCTTGCCTGATTGCATTGACTAGAACTTCCAGAATATGCTGAACAGTAGTGCCAATAGAGGACATCTTTGTCTAGTTCCAGTTCTAAGGGGAAAAGCTTTCAGTTTTATTCCAATCAGTATGATATTAGCTGTGGGTTTGTCATAGATGGCTTCAGTTTAAGAAATGTGCCACCTATGCCTATTTTCTTAAGTGTTCTTGTTAGAAAACGATGCTGGATTTTGTCAAATGGTTTTTCTGCATCTATTGAGAGGATCACAATAGGTCACAATAGAGCAGAGAGGTCTTTGTTTTTGCTTCTATTGATATGTTGAATTATATTTATGGATTTGCATATATTAAACCAGCCTTACTTCCCTGGGATGGAGCCTACTTGACTGTGTATAATTTTTTTAATGTATAGCTGTAATTTATTAGCTAAGGTTTTGTTGAGCATTTTTGCAACTATATTCATTAGTGATATTGGTCTGTAGCTCTGTTTTTTGTTTTTTTATTTTATTTATTTATTTTTGGGACAGAGTCTCACTTTGTTGCTCTTGGTAGAGTACCATGTGGCATCACAGTTCATAGCAACCTCAAACTCTGGGGCTCAAGTGATTCTTTTGCCTCAGCCTCCCAAGTAGCTGGGACTACAGACGCCCGCCACAATGCCCAGCTATTTTTTTTAGAAATGAGGTCTCATTCTTGCTCAGGCTGGTCTGGAACTCTTGAGCTCAGGCAATTCACCTGCCTTGGCCTCCTGGAGTGCTAGGATTACAGGCATGAGCCATCATATCTGGCTAGTTCTCCTTTTTAGTTGGGTCCTTTTCTGGTTTTGGTATTAGAGTGATGTTTGCTTCATAGAACATAGAACATGTTTATGGAAGGAAAGGTTTCTTCCTTCTTAATGTTTTGAAATAGGTTCTGCAGTATAGATACAAGCTCTTCTTCGAAAGTTTAATAGAATTCTGGTGTGAAGCCATCTGGTCTAGGACTTTTTTGTTGTTGGAAGCTTTTTTATTATTTCTTCAATTTCAGTGCTTGATATTGGTCTATTCAAGAGATCTATTTCTTGCTGGTCAAGTCTAGGGAGAGTGTGTGATTCCAAGTATTGGTCCATTTCCTCCACATTCTCAAATTTCTGGGCATACAGTTTCTTATAGTAGTGAAAATAATCTCTATGTCTCTGTGGTATCTGTTATCATTCCCCTCTTTTCATTTCTGATTGAGGTTACTAGACATTTTACTGTTCTGTTTTTAGTTAATCTAGCCAAAGGTTCATCAATTTTTATCTTTTTGAAGAACCAACTTTTTGTTTCATAAGTTTTCTGAGTGATTTATTTGTTTTTAATTTTTGTTATTTCTTTTCCTCTCCTAAGTTTGGGATTGGATTGCTCTTTCTTTTCCATTTCCTTAAGATGATTCATTAGTTTGTTGATGTGCTGTCTTTCTGTTTTTCAGATGTAGGCATCTAATGTGATAAACGTCCTTTTTAGGACTGTTTTTTGCAGTATCCCACAGGTTTTCATAGCTTGTGGCTTCATTGTTGTTGTGATGTTTTATGTTATGTTATATTATGTGGAATTTAATAATTTTCTCCTTTATCCCTTTCTTGGTCCAACTGTCAATCAGCATAAGAATGTTTAGTTTTCATGCCTTTGTGTGGGGATGAAAGTTTTTGTTGGAGTTGAGTTCCACCTTTATTGCCTTGTGGCCTGAAAAATATAAGGCATAATTTCAATTCTTTTGATTTTGTTGAGGATTTGTGTCCTAGGATATGATCTATTTTGGAGAATGTTCCATGGGCTGATGAGAAGAATGTATATTCCTTAGCTTTGGGATGGTGTGTTCTGTATATGTCTATCAAGCCCGTTTGTTCTAGGGTCACATAAATCCCTTGTATCTTTTTTTAGTTTCTGTTTAGAGAATCTGTGTTCTGTCAGAGGGGTGTTAAAGTCCTTAGCTATTATAGTGTTAAGGATATCATATAGCTCAGACAATTTAAGGTCTGTTTCATAAACCTGGGAGCATTTACGTTGGGTCATAAATGTTTGGAATTGAAATGTCCTCTTGTTGTGTTGTTTCCTTGACCAGTATGAGGTTGACCTAATTAAGGATCATTAAAAATGTTCTCAGCACACCTAAGATCCTCTCAGCATACCAGAGTGCCGTGGTACCCGGATTGAAAATCACTGCTCAAGAGTCTACAGATGATCACAGGGTAATAGAGGCTATTATGAACAACTTTATACTCATAAATCTGAAAACTTAGATGAAATAAAAAAATTCCTTGAAAGGCATAAACTACCAAAGCTCATCCAAGAAGAAATTGAGAAAGGCTGGGTGTGATGGCTCACACTTGTAATCCCAGCACTCTGAGAAGCCAAGTCAGGTGGAGTGCCTGAGCTCAGGAGTTCCAGACAAGCCTGAGCAAGAGTGAGGCCCAGTCTCTAAAAATAGCTGTGTATTGTGGTGGGCACCTGAAATCCCAGCTACTTGGGAGGCTGAGGCAAAAGGATCACTTAAGCCCAAGAAGTTTGAGGCTGCTGTGACCTATTATGCCACAGCACTCTACCCAAGATGATGAAATGAGACTCTGTCTCAAAAAAACAAACAAAAAACAAAAGAAAAGAAAAAGAAAAAGAAATAGATAATGAGACTAGTCTTATGTTTATTGAAGGAATTGAATTTGTAGTTAAAACATTCCCACAGGCTGAATGAGGTGGCTCACATCTATAATCTTAGCACTCTGAGATGGGTGAACTGCTTGTGCTCAGGAGTTTGAGACCAGCCTGAGCAAGAGAAGACCCTTTCTCTACCAAAAATAGAAAAATTGAGGCAGGAGGATTGCTTGAGCCCTGGATTTCGAGGTTGCTGTGAGCTATCATGATGCCTTGGCACTATATCCTGGGTGACAGAGTGAGACTATGTCTGAAACAAACAAACAAACAAACAAACAAAAATTTCCACAAGGAAAACTTCAGGCTCAGATATCTTCACTGGTAAATCCTACCAAATATTCAAGGACCAAATAATACCTATTACAAATAAACTCAGCCAAAGAATTGAAAAAGAGGAAACACTTCCTAACTCATTCTGACATAATTAAACATACAATAAAAATGTTAATAAGAAAATAGAATAAATAAATTAACATAAATAAATAAGTAATTAATATTAAAAAGCAAGATAGAAGTAAAAATAGAACATAGACAAATAGAAAACATATAATATGCTATATTTAAACTTATCTATTTGAAATAATTACATTGAATATCAAGTGACCAAACACATAAAATAAAAGATAAAATGTCCTGACTGGACAAAAAGAAGACCCAAATATAAGGTATTTATAAGACACATATTTAAATATAAAAATATAGGTAAAATAAAAAGATCCAAAAGATATGCCTTGCAAAAGAAAGATGGATTAGCTACATTACTATCAGAGTGAGTGTTAAGGGAAGAAGTTTTCATTAGAGGTTTAAGGGGACAGATTATAGGCCAATTCATCAGGAAGATATAAAATCTTACAGTTATACTCACCTAACATCATAAGTTAAAAATGTAGAATTTTAAATTTAAAAGGTAGAAAGGGTTAACTCAAGAAGATAATCAAGAAGTAGGAAATCAAACACACTGAAAGTAGAAAGAAGAAATACAATGATGATTGCGAAATCAATGAAATAGAAAGCACATATAGATACAATAGAGAAATTTAATAAAACTAGAATATGCTTCATCAAAAAAATTAATGAAATTGATGAATCTATAGAAAAAATTTTAAAAAACAACGTACCAACATCAATAATGAAAAACAAAAGATATCACATGTAGATAGATCTTAGAGTCAGTAAAAGGATAATAAGAAAGTATTATGAACAACCTCCTGCCCTTGTATTTGACAAGTTAGTGAAAATAAACAATATTCTTAGAAAATGCAACTTGCTAAAACTGGCTCAAAAAGAAATGGAAAATCTGAATAGACTTATATTTGTTAAAAAAATTGAATCTAAATTTAAAACCTCCCCTAGAAATAAATTCCAGATGACCTCACTGAGGATTTATTTATTTATTGAGAGACAAAGTCTCACTCTGTTGTACAGGCTAGAGTGCTGCGGTATCACAGCTCACAGCAACCACAGGCTCTTGGGCTTGACCAATTCTCTTGTCTCAGCCTCTGGGTACCTGGGACAACAGATGCACACCACAACTCTTGGCTCGTTTTTCTATTTCTTTTGGTGGATAAGGGGTCTTGCTCTTGCTTGGGCTTGTCTTGAACTCCTGAGCTCAGGTAATCTACCCTCCTCGGCCTTCCAAAGTGTTAGGAATACAGGCGTGAGCCACCACACCCAATCAATGAATTTTTTAAACATTTAATAAACAAATAATACAAATCTCATACAAATTTTCTAAGGAATAGAAAATGTGGGAACATTTCCTATCTCATTTTATGAGGTGAGCAAAATAGTCACACAAATCTAAATATGTGATGAAATTGCATAGAACTACGTACATTCACACACACAAATGAACACGTGTGAGACTAGTGAAATCTGAATAAGCACTATGAATTATACCCATGTTGACTTCCTGGTTTTAATATTACACCGTAGTTATGTGACATGTTACCATGATCAATAAATAAATAAAAAGTAAGTGGCCGGATATGGTGGCTCACGTCTGTAATCCTAGCATTCTGGGAGGCCAAGGCAGGTGGCTTGCGAGTTTGACACCAACCTGCCCAAGTGTGAAACCCTGTCTCTACTAAAAATAGAAAAAAAATTAGCCAGGCATTGTGGTGGGTACCCACAGTTCCAGTTACTTGGGAGGCTGAGGCAAGAGGATCACTTGAGCCCTAGAGACTGAGGTGGCTGTCAGCTATGATAACATCACTGCACTCTACCCAGGGTAACAGAGTAAGATTCTGTCTCCAAATAAATAAAGATAGAAATAAAATAAAATCAATATAAAGTAAGTTAAGGGAACACAGAACTTTGTGTACATTTTCACAACTTGTGAAATTGTGACTATAATTGTTTCAAAATAAAAAGCTAAAAAATTAATACTTTGAAGCCAGTGATCTATAAAAATATAAAATATTATGATCAAGAGTGATTGATTCCAGGAATGCAGGTTGTTGAATATTCAAAAATCAATCAAGAATAAAGTCAGGTTTTCCAAGTTTGTAGAACACTGAAAAACTCATTGCTCCCATCCTAACAAGAAAGAGCAAATAATGTCCAAACACACAGCTTTTCTTGAACATGTTAGAGCATGTATATATAGAATAATCAAGTAGCCAGAAATCCAAGACAAGGCAGGCTCTTCCACGGAGAAATGGGATGGGAGCCCCAGCTCACCCCTGACAGAGCACGCTCAATTCTATGCAGGCAAGTCAGATAGGTAAAATTCAGCACAAAATATTAACAAGTTGCTAAAAGCCACATAGGACCTAGCATGAACTGTGGGATCACTAGGAGCCAGAGACAGGTGCACACATGCACACCGCCCCCCCCCATTAGGAGCACACTAGAAAGGATGGGGCAGGCCAGAGACCAGGGAAAGCCCCCCGGTCAGTACAGACCTGGAGGTGTGAGTGAAGTGACTGCTGCTTCAGGAAAGATAAGAAGCCACATCCAGAGCTTCTTTCTTAAAAACAAAAGTCTTTAGCCACTTGGGAAGTTCTGTGCTCCCAGGACACAAGTAGATGCTGGTGGGGGGAGCAAAGAAGATAAACACCCTCTACTTCTGTGGGGGCAGGGCCCATTAGAAGGTTCCTGCAGTTGGTGGAGGAGCAGCTTCACTGGAAAGCCTCATCCCTAAGATCAAGCATCTCCTCTAGGCTGGCAAGTACCAAGTAGCCAACAGCAACAGTCTACTGCAGGGAGGGACAAGGCATAGAGAGACTCGTTCTGAGATATAGTCATAGGAGGAAGAAAAGCAGATAGTGGGGCAGGAACATGGAGAAAAACTTTCCAAAAATGCAGTCCCCACACTAGAGCAGAAGGTAATACTGCTAGGATTTAAAGCCAATGTTATCCATAGCAAAATAAAACCCATACCCAGGTCAACTCTTGGCTACAATAACTCAATCTGTTACACGAATGGCCTAGCAGCTCAGATATACCCATCTTCTGGCATAAATACTATTCACCCAAGTCTCTACTGTCCTACACAAAGTATTCAGCATCCAACCAAAAATTACAGAGCAAGCAAGCAGTCCCCAACCCACCTCCGAAATATTGTCAAGAGACAAAACAATCATTGAAGCCAAATTTATAGACAATACAGATGTTGAATCTAATGGGCACGATGTAGGGGTATATGGCACACCTTCTGCACGAAGAGTTCAACTACAACTTGGGCTTTATCTAACAAATGCAAACAATGTAACCTAATCATTTGTATCTTCATATGAATCTAGAATTTTGGAAACACTATTAAATTCACATCTATGATTAATATACTATTGTTAATGCATTAACAGCAGAACAATGGGAACTATGAGTCAAATGAAATGTTAGGAGTAAAACAAAAACAACAACCAATAACAGAGATGAATAATGTCTGTGAAGCATCCCTCAGTAGATTTGACACTGCCAAGGAAAGAATCAATGAATTTGAAGATAGATCAATAACAGATACCCCAAGCACACAGAAAAGAGAATGAAAAACCAAAAAACTAGAACAGAGAACCTAAGAGGTATGGGACAATATGAAACAATCTGCTACATGCTATGGAATTCAACAATGAGAAAGCACAGAGCAGAAGAAATATTTAAAGAAATTAATGCTAAGAATTTTTCAAAAATAGTAAGAGGCATCAAGCAACTGAGTCAAAAGACCTGAGAATCCCCCCAAAGGATAAATTTCCAAAAAAGGAACCCTGGACACATCATGTGTAAATGGCTGGAACTCAAAGGTAAAGAGGAAATCTTGCAATTAACTATAGTAAAAAGAGTAGGCTGGGTGCAGTGGCTTGCACCTGTAAATCCTAGCACTCTGAGAGGCCAAGGCAGGCCGATTGCCTGAGATTAGGAGTTCAAGGACAGCCTGAGCAAAAGCAAGACTTTGTCTCTACTAAAAATAGAAAAACTAGCTGGCATTGTGGTGAGAGCCTGTAGTGTCAGCTACTCAGGAGGCTGAGGCAAGGGGATTGCTTGAGCCCAAAAGTTTGAGGTTTCTGTGAGCTAGGTCAGTGCCATGGCACTCTACCCAGGGCACAGAGTGATACTCTGTCTCAAAATAAATAAATAAATAAATACATAAATAAATAAGTACATAAATAAATAAAAAATTAAGACAAAATAATGCCTTTTGTAGACAAACAAAAGTGGAGAGAATTTGTTAACAGCAGCCCTGCATTGTAAGAAAGCTTCCAGAAAGTTATTTGAGGAAAAGGAATATGATACCAGACATAAATGAATATCTATACAAATAAATCATAAATCATCTCTATAAATGATTAAAGATAAATAAGACTTTTTCTTACAGTTTAATCAGTCTAAAAGCAAATACCTATATAATAGCAATGTATTATGGGTCTATAGTGTATGTAAAGATAAAATTTATTAAAGCAATAGCACAAAATATGGGAAGAAAAAAATGAAAGTATACTTTTGAGCAACCATTAAATTTTTTGTAAGATTTATAGGCAAAAGTGGAGACAAAATAGATTAGAAAATACTTAGAGTATCCAAAAGCAAGCAGAAAAGCAATCCAAAAGGGAAAAAAGAGAAAGAAAATACCTAGATGGAACAAATCAGGAGCTAACAAAATAGCAAATTTTAATCAATCATGTCAATAATTGTATTACATGTAAATGGTCTAAACATGCCAATTAAAAAACAGAGATTGTCAGACTGATGAAATAGTAAGAACCAATTATCTTCTGTTTACAAGAGACTAAATTAAATATAAAGATATAAACATATTTAAATCAAAAGAATGAATATATATATTATGTAGTCTAACAATCAATGTACTATTTCTCAGCTCCAAGTTCACCTTCAATGCCTAGGAGATTGGCTCTTTATTTGCCTTGTAGCTGGCATAATGTCCCTAAAGGGCACTGGAAAGACATTGCAGGAAGAGGGGTCTTCTTGACTATGGTGGCTCATTCACCAGTGTCCTGGAGAGCATTCACCCCCCACTCCTTGTGGTTTTCTCTGGAGCTCCATCTCTAAGGATTCAGCTTTCTCCAATGTGTGGCTGCCACATGTTTTTCCTAGATTGCAGCCTGAGTAGGAGTGGTTTAGGTGAGAGCCTGAGACAACCCTGTCACTGCTCCCTACAGATTCCTTACCTCCGTAAGGTTGCACACGGAAGAGGAAGGCAGCCATCTATTGAGCTGCATGGACCCCACCACCACCCAGAGCTGCCTCCGCTCTCTATATCCCCTCCTTACCCCTATACACAGGCTTATCAAGGGCCTGTGGGCCTGGACACCTAGTGAGTCTCAACCTGCATCCACTCTGTTGGCCCAGAGCATCTCTGGTCCAAGTCATACTAGGTCACTGCACAGGGAAGCCTCTCCATCCCCCAGTTCCAGCAGAGACTGCATGGGACATGCCCCTCCCCTGCACACCTGAGTCCCTCAGCAGCCCTGTCATCCATAGTTTACTTGTAATTCTTACTTCCCTCCCCAGTGCAGATACCATGTGTGCTAGGCTTCATTCCTGCAGAGCTTCTGCATACATCTATATGCTTGGCTCCCTCTCTTTGCCTGCCTGCCAGGTCTGTTCACCTATAGCCCAGAGGGTTGTTCCCCCGTCCCAGGGATTGTACGCCAGTCAAACCCTATAATGGCTGCAACCACATATTTTTCAATGAAGTCTGATCCTAACTCCCAAGTCTGTCCCCACTCTCCTCAGTGCTTGAGTATCCTTTAGAGTAATCTTTCCATATTTTATTTTTTATTTTTTTAAAAGATAATTTATTTATTTATTTTTATTAAATCATAGCTATGTACATTAATGCAATCATGGGGTGCAATGTGCTGGTTTTATATACAATTTGAAATATTTTCATCAAACTGGTTAACATAGCCTTCACGGCATCATCTTAGTTATTGTGTTAAGACATTTGCAACCTCATACTCTTGAGCTGAAGAGATCCTCTTGTTTCAGTCTCCCAAGTAGCTGGGACTTCAGGTGCCTGCCACGAGTGGCTAGGTTTTCTATTTGTAGTAGAGATGGGGTCTTGCTCTTACTTAGGCTGGTCTCAAACTCCTGACCTCAGGTGATCCACCTGCCTCAGACTTTCAGCATACTAGGATTACAGGTATGAACTGCTGCTCCCAACAGGGTACTTTTTACGTTCCAGATTCTGTATTTAGCTTCATCTTGGCTAAGAAAGAAGAGAATATTTTCTAGAATTTGTTCTTGGTTGTATTTGGATAATATCACACTGCAGCATTTTATTGCCCTCAGCTGTCTGTGACCCTGGAAACATATGTGTGACTGAAGCCCCAAAACACCCGATCTCTGAAGAGCCGGAAATGCCAATAAAAGACAGCCACCTTATTCCTACTCCTCAAGCCCCCAGTATTGCCTTTCCTCTCGCCAACCCACCTGTGGCTCCACACCCTAGAGAAAAGGTTTGTTGATCTTTGGCGTGGTGTTAGGGCTTTTAGATATTGCTATTATGCTGTATTAGAAATTTGTTGATGTCCCTATCATGGGTTCATCAAATGTTGAAATTATATTTCTTTGCATTATATTATTATTTGTATACTTGATAACTTAGAAGGCTGAAGAGGAAGAGAGGGGGTTTGGTAAGTTGTCACCTAATGGGCACAATGTAAGGATTTATGATACGTCCTGGGTAAAGGGCTCAAGTACAACTTGGACTTTACCTAGCAGATGCAGATAACTTAATTGTATATACTCTTATATTAATCTGAAGTTTAAAAAAGACGGAGTAAAATCACTTTAAAAGAACTGTATGCTTGATGATTTTAATGTTAATTTTTTCTAAAATAAAACTTTCATTCCAGATTATAGCAATAGAGGAGACACATGAAGAATTAAAGAAACAGTACATATTTCAGTTGTCATCTCTGAATCCTCAAGAACGTATTGATTATTGTCATTTGATTGAAAAACTAGGTACTAATATTTTACTTAAATCACAAATTCTCAAATAGTAACCTTTGGAAGTCAAATGTAGTAAATATTGATATGTCTAAGGTCTGGAAATTGAGAAAAAGAATATGGGTAACTTTTCTAAGACATTGAGTCAGCATTGGAGCTTTGATTTTTATAAAGCATGGATCTAAATCTAAAGTCATTGAGTCATGAAATTTAAAGATTAAAATTGAAATGAACGGTTAACGTTTAAAAATCTTCCATGCTGCTTTGAGCATTTGTTCATTGATGAAACCTTTGACAAAAATTAACAACATTATAGACTTAGAATATAAATAAAACCACATTTTAATCAACTTGGTAGTGATATCTAGGGAGGAGCTCCTTCTTATATAACATTATTCTTAACTCTACTAGTTCTAGAAGCAGCATACTAGAAGAGTAACCTGGTGTGGCTTTAGCAACACTGTCCAATAAAAATAGAATGTGAGCTACATGTCATTAAAATTTTCTAGTGGCCACTTTTAAAAAGGAAAAAGAAACAAGTAAAATTAAGGGTATATTTTATTTAACCCATTATATAGAAAATTCAACATATAATCAGCATAAAATATTAGTGAGGTATTTTACTTTTTTTTTTTTTTTTTTTAGTAAATCTTTGAATCTGGTATACATTTTACATTTCTAGCACATATCAGTTTGGACCAGCTGTGCTTCCGTTTTTCGTTTTTCTTAGAGAGGGGGTCTCACTCTGTTGCCCAGGTATAGGGTGATAGCACAATCATAGCTCACTGCAGCCTAAGACTCCTAGACTCAAGCAATGTTCCTGCCTCATCCTCTTAAGTAGCTGGGACCACAGGTGCACATCACTGTGCCTGGCACATTTCAAGTGTTTGAAAGCCATGTTTCTGGTGCTACTGCATTAGACAGTGGGGTTGGGAAGATTACAAGAAAACTTAATATGACAGCTTGACACAGAAAACATTAACAAATAATGGTTGTTTTTAATAGTGGCCCTGAGTCATCAAGGAAAGATCAAATGTATTTAATGCTGTTTTTTAAAGAACATGGAGAATGATGATAACTTTTTTTAAGGTCTCTGTCAAATATGGTTGTACACTTAAAAAACTGTTTCTTCTTGGAAACTTTACTTACATGGAACACTTTGCCTGATAAATTAGCTGGGGTTATAAGTCAGAATTGCTAAGCTTTACCAACTAAATGAAAGTCTTTAAGTGTCTACAGACACTTAAGACAGACTTACAGACTTTTTCATCTCTGCAAACTTTGAACAAGAGTAGTAATTAGCATTAGAAGAGGAACGGAGGTAGATGAGTACAGATTGTGCTGGAATTGGGAGTCTGTGACTCTAAAAGTTTTCTGATATTAGAATGCAAAGAGACATTGTAATGCTATTGTATCCAGCACTTCATTTATAAATGAAGCAACTGTGGCCAATTGATACATAAATAAATCAGTCTATTGTATTGTCTGGGTCACAGAATAATAAGTTTTCAATGTAGAAGTGGAAGTTGATTAGTATGAAATTATACCTTGTTCTTTTGTCACTCTGTGATCCTGAGTAAGTTAGGCTCTCAGGGGCAGTGCCTGTGGCTCAGTGAGTAGGGCGCTGGCCCCATATACCAAGGGTTGTGGGTTCAAACCCAGCCCTGGCCGAACTGCAACAAAAAAATAGCCGGGCGTTGTGGTGGGCGCCTGTAGTCCCAGTTACTCGGGAGGCTGAGACAAGAGAATCGCCTAAGCCCAGGAGCTGGAGGTTGCTGTGAGCCATGAAGCCATGGCACTCAACCAAGGGTGACAAAGTGA
>CAUYRH010085323.1:0-12908 GCA_963574655.1 Perodicticus potto
AAGTTCTCCACACACACATTCGATTCTTAAATCACCTCTAAAACATTCTTGCCAAATTGTTATTCATAGGTGTGCTTCAGTTATAATCAGTAACCCCAAGATTGGGCGCTAGTCCAAATGGCAAACAAAATCTTCTCCTCCCCTATTGTTCCCTTAGCATTTAGGCTTTTGTTTCTGACTTGGTGAAGGCTGTGTTAACCAGTTTGATGAAAACATTTCAAATTGTATATAAAACCAGCACATTGTACCCCATGATTGCATTAATGTACACAGCTATGATTTAATAAGAAAAAAAAAGAGGGTCAGTTACCACAAGTTAATAATTGAAATTAGAGATCCACAAGTTAAGAATTGAAATTAGAGATAGTGAATGAGGCAGTGGTCTGCTGAGGACATCCCTCTGGCGGCCTGAAATCAGCCACAGTAGAAGTATTTACACCACGGAAATTGTCAGATGATTTAAGTCTCCCTCACACCAGCTAATTGTTAAACATTTACCAGCATATTACTGCATAAGGAGATATTCATAATTCAGTACTAAAGGAAACTGTATGTGAAATGCACTCCAGATTACTCTGCCTTAAAGAAACCAAATGTATTACGAAGTTCTGACTTTTAAAAATATTAAGGTAATGTAGATCATTCTGACAAAAATGAAATACAGAACCTTAAGCTAGAGCGTATTATAACAACTCTCTGTCAAAATGATTTGTTCTTTTGGGGGTCAGTCCTTACCTTCTTTGAGAAACATGGAAATTTAGTTAGGTGACTTGCAGAAAGCCACTCTTCTTTGCAAATATTATACATGATAGAAGCACTGCCTAGTTTTGGATAACTGATCCCTGAATCGAAAGTCTCTGGGTTGACTCACAGAAGCATTATACGAAGTAATGATACCCATTTTTTAAAAATCTGTGATTACATATGGATGTGATAATCTGTAGCAGCACTATCAGATAAATAATACATATTTAAAAAATTTCTGTAATTACATGTTTACCCGATAGGCCAGAACGACTCTGTCCCAAGGAGCTGTTATAGACTGAGTAAATAATACATGTTTTAAAGTCCATAATTACATATGTAAACGATAGACTATCGAGTAAATAATGCACATTTTAAAAAGTCCATAATTACATATTTACATGATAGTCTGTAAATTCTGTAATTACTTATTTACACAATAGACCATAACAGCTGTTACAGTCTATTATGTTAACTCTCATAGAATTATATTATGGATTTTTTAAAACACCATAAAGAACCTAAGGAATGGAATGATAGAAACTTCCACTTACTGTAGCTCTCTCAAAAGAGGAATATTTCATGTTCACATAAAACTTATGACTAATAGTTGATAATTACTGACTTAAAATTATTTCTAAAAGTATAGGTTAAGGAATCATAGGATGAGGAATAAACTGGGTGGTATATATTAGGCCAAGTTTTGCCCCATTTATATGGGTAAGACTTCTTTTTTGGTGGCATAAAGAAAACACTGTATGTAACTTTTATGTTTCTTAGCCTTCTCATAAAATAATAGTGAAACAACAATTACAATTGTTATTTGTGTTCTTTATGTATTAAGTACAATAGAAGATCCTACAGTTTGTACGTAACAGTAAGATATTGGGGCGCATCTACATAGATTATAGATAGTGATAAATGTATGCATTTTTTTGTGTTTTTCATGAGAATTATGGTTGCTTTCTTGACCTTTTAAGGGTCCTTGTGGATTAAGGACTCATACGGTACATTTTACGTCTCAGCTTCTGAATTTATTCTAAAGTTAAGTACTAGATCAATGAAACTAAATGAAACTTCTGTCCATAATGACTACTAAATAGCAAGGTTAAATCAAGCAAGTGAGAATCTGTCATTTAGTGATATTGGACCATATATTCTTAGTAACAAAACATAGTGTAGAAGAAAAATTTGATTCACTTTGTTAGGTATTACTTTATAAGATATTTGACAGCTTGAAATAAGTGAGCGCCTGATTTTAAGACAGCTGTTGAACGAAAATTAATCTTCACATTTCATAAATTTGTTTTCACTTCATATTTGTGCTATAAACTCCTGACATCTCTCAACAATATCATGGATGCGTTTATTTAAATAAATTTTTTTGAATTCAACTCTTGATAAGAAAGATTTTATGTTAGGGCCCAATACACACACACATTGTGTGTATACCTATTTATCTATATATGTATATATGTAATAGATGTATATATATGCACACACATACACAAAAAACCTATCATAAAACCATGTATTCCCTTATAAAATGTCATGTACTCTTATACCTGTTCTATTGTATTCTATTTCATTTTGTAAAAATGCTGATTGTAACTCACCATATTGATTTCTATCCACAAATGGGCCTTAACCTGCAATTTGAAAACCACTGATTTAGACAATGCTTTCTTTCCTGGAGTACACAGGTATATATTTTTACTTTATAATAGGTAGGTAAAATCTGATTGGATTTGGAATGGAAGTCTTTAGCTGTTGGATCATATTGTAGAGACTGACAAAGGTTAACTCATTCGTACATCCATAAACACACAGAGTGGCCATAAAATTCATGTGCAATTTAAAACTAACAACTATTTTATACTGCACACAAACATTATGGCCACTCTATAAACAAGATATAAATTTTTCTCATCTATGTCTCTAGTATTAAAGATCTTACGATAGAGTATTCTAGTATATATTATTCAAGAGTTGTGGTTGTTGGCTGGGTACAGTATTTCATGCCTAGCACTCTGGGAGGCGAGGCTGGTGGATTCCTTGAACTCAGGAGTTTGAGACACCCTGAGTTACAGTGGGACCCCCTTTCTACTAAAAAATAGAAAAACTAGCCAGGCATCATGGTGTTTGCCTGTAGTCTCTGCTACTTGGGAGACTGAGGCAGGAGAATCTCTTGAGCCTAAGAGTTTGAAGTTGCTGTGAGCTGTGACACCAAAGCGCTCTACCCAGAGTGACAGAGTGAAACTCTGTCTCAGAAAAACAAAAGAATTGTGGTTGTTATCAAAGCTGTAGAATTATTCAGTGGGAGCTATACAGAGTGATACAGCAGATGCTCAGAAAGTCCTGCGTGGGCATCGTTGATGTTCCCACTGCAGATTCGGAAGCAGAGAAAAAAAAAAAAAAGAAATAATAACCTCAAAATAATAACCTATCAGAAAGAAGATTTTATAGTCTTTTTGTGGTGAGAAAGGCCTTAAACAATAAAATTTTATAGAGTATTGAAATAGGTCTGAATTTTAATGAATGAATTCATTTGATCTTAAGATCCCAAATGAAAAATTCATCATGTAAATAAAGTCAAATATTTAGAAAATTGTTTTGCTCACTTTCCATTATACGTTAATTTTTAGTAAAGTATGCTATGATTTCTTTGTAACATACACGTGTATGTATATGTGTGTGTGTTCAAGAAGAAGCCTTCTTCAAATTGTATAATGGAATGTCTAAAATTGGTAAATATTCACTAGCCACACTCTAAACTCTACACTAGCTGTGTTCTCTTATCTTGTCAATACTTTACATTTGGTGACCAAACAGAATAAAAAGAATTTGTGTAAGTGTTCCCAAGCGATCTCCGTAATGTTCATAACTATAAGCTCAGTGTGAAGAATATCTTCAGAAGACAGTCAGTTTGTTTTTGTAAATTCAGTCATAATTTCAAATACATATCATACTCAGTCTTTTATTTGGGTTTCAAAAAAATCTCGTCTGCTCTTTTTTTATCCACTACTTTCTCTGTGTTCCTTAGAGCCCTTCATCTGTACCGCCTCTCAAGCTCCTAAGTCCCGCCCTCTTCTTCTTTCTCCCTGATCTGTTAAGACTACATCATTTTATGGTCTATTTCCTAAGCGTGTTCTGAGCTTTCGCCTTCTTTCCATCTCCATTGCCATTTTCTACATTCAGACCCTCCTGATTTCCTCCCTGATTTTTCCACCTCTGGAGAGTCCTTGCTTCCTCCAGTCAACCTCTGTTGCTGTATCTTTGACACTGCTGTTGGTGCAGTTCTTCTAAAAATCAGCTGGTGAACATGGCGGCCCTCTGTGGAGGGTTCCTTTTCCCTTTGCTTTCCCATCTTTCAAGATCTGGAGGAAGCAGCACCTCCTCCAGTAAGGTGCCCCTGTGTCCCCAAAACCCATTGAGTGGTCACAGCTCCATCAGAGCACTATCAAACTGACTGCATGCTTCTCTCTCTCCCTCATAACATTTTACTTCTCAAAGGGAATGACTATCTTTTTTGGTGGGAAATATAAGTGCTCCATAAATATTTTTGGAATGGTTAGATGGCAGAACCACTGTCTCAAAACCTTAACCTCCAATTCAGGCTAATAGTTTCCAATTAGATTCACTACCAGGAAAAAAGGAAATAGGGGCCACAGAAACAGAAGACACATCTCAGAGAGGAAAATTTCCTGCAAATTATTGACTCATTCAGAAACTTTGTGGATCGAGAATCCAGACTCTGAATCTCTTGCTTCCATTATGAAGTCTCGTTGCTATTGTAGTAATTACTTCAAAGACATTATATTTTTAAGAAAGATTAAAATCTGCTTCCTTCCTCACTGTTTTATAGTTACTTGTAAGTTATTTCCACATTGCATGTAGCAGTTTTTTCTCAAACTCTGTCCCCAAACTGATGTTGCAGTTTTAAAATCTTGAATACTTAGAGGGAAGATTGAGGGGGTGGGATCTGGGTGTGTGCCACACCTTGCCCGTGGGGCAAGACACGATTGTGAGAGGGTCTTTACCTAACAAATGCAATCAGTGTAACTTGGTTTCTTGTACCCTCAGTGAATCCCCAACAATAAATTAAAAAATAAATAAATAAATCTTGAACACTTATTTAAAAGGAAGATTTGGTTAGCCATATTCTGTAACTAAGAATGGACATCATTGTGAGTCCTTTTTGCTGGAGGAATTTCCCTCTTGCTCTTTTGAAGTTTTGGAAGTTTGTGATTTAATAGCAAATGATTGCATCACTTGCCTATTGTAATGCCCAGTATGTTTGTGTCAGAGAAGTTATTTATTTTATATACATTTGTTTTCTTTTTTATTATTATAATGGAATTTGAAGACAGAGATAGATTTCTTCCCTGCAGTGCTAACTACAGAAGGGGTTAGCATTATGGAATGTCATTCGACTGGCTCTTATAATGATAAATATTTTCACGACAAAACCTACTGTGAACTGTCTGTATGCTCTAGAAATTTCTCTCTGCCTTGGCTACTATTTTACCTCCAGAGGAAAGCAGAGAAAATATAGTAGATTACTTCTACAAACTTGTCAGAAATTAAATAAAACTCAGGTCTTTAAAGCGCATCTTTCCCCTTTTATTATCCTGCCACCACTTAGGCAGTATGCAGATTTTTTTTTTTTTTTTTTTGCCTTTCTTATTCAAAGCTGATACTCTTGGTGGTGCTATTGTCCATTTATAAATATGTCTTGAAATACGGGGTGTGTGTCAGAAACATCGATAAGCTAGATCTTTTGTCTCATGACCATTTATTCATTCATTAAAAATATCATTGAGCCCCCCTCATTGGAAATGTAAAAATGAACGCAGATTCTGGCCTCAAGGAGTGCAGAGTCTAAAAATGGTGAATAAGATGTGTACACAAAAAGACAAAAGTGAAAAAGACTCTGACCACTTCTTACCAGCTCTAGCACCAAGTGTGAGTCATTGTCATCTTCTGCTTACATAACTCAGGGCCTGCTAATTGGTCTCCTCACTCTGATTTCCAACACACTCCAGCTATTCTCAGCACAGCAGTCAGAGGCTCCTTTTGTACTAAAAGTCAGATGATGTCACTCCAGAGCTCAGAACTGTAATGGCCTCTATTTCATCACCATAATCTGCCCCTTACGCTCCCATACTAAGACCCTGACCCCATTTCCTGTTTCTCTTCCCCTCCTCCACTTCCCTGGAGCCACTCCGTTCTCTTTGCTGTTCTTTAAAAACACTAGGCTTGTTTCCAGCTCTTCCAGCTTCCTGAAATGCTCTTCCCCACAGATCTATGCCACTACCCCCCTCACCTTAGTCAAGTCTTTGCTCAGATTTCACCTACCTTTTCTTTTCATTTCAGATTAATATAAGGGTACATACAACTGGGTCACATTGTTTGCATTTGTTAGGTAGCATCCCAATAGATTTCAACTACCTTAACCAGTGTATTAAAAATTGGACTGCCCTGCACTACCTTCTCTTTGCTCTACGTTTCCTGTTTCAAGGAATCTATAACCTTTTAAAAACCCTGTGATTTTTTTTTTGAGTATTTTGTCTATTGTTTGCTGTCTGCTTCCCTCAGAAATAGCTCCAGAAGGCAGAGATCTTTTCTAATGTTCCCTGATGCATCTGAAGCTCATAGAAGAGGGCCAGCCCATAATCAGTGCTCAGTGAACATTGGTTGAACGAATGAAAAGATGAGTGAGAGTTACAGATAGAGCATTATTCCCATTTACAGGTGAAAGAGATTTATTCTAAGAGGAGGGGACTGGGAAGGTTTCAATGAAGGTTAATCTGAGTTAGGTTTGGACACATGCAAATATACTATTTTGGTAAAACTGTTAGCTCGTCATTTAAACTTTTTTTTACCCTTACTATTGTCTTATAATCCTTATTCATAATACTTTTGTTAAAGCCAATAAGAGATATGTTGAAGAAAGGATTATGAGTGTAAGGAAATAGGAAAATAGCTGTAAAATAGGGAAGAGAGTACACCTTTCACCCTAGTGTGTATAATGGTTCATTTTGTTCTGTAGTCTAATCTCTCCAGACAAAAGGGGTGGAGAAGAAAAGAAAAATTATCATGGCTGTCATAGTAAGTCAATCACCTCCCCCCATCCTTCTAAAATGATCTCAGAGAGTTAATGTTCTCAAACACTACTTCTATTTAACTAAACACTCATTCGATCCAATGCTTAAAAAAATGCTGTCATTTGGATACTTTGCAGCTCCTTGGCTTCTCTTTGATATATTTAGAGAAAAAAAATAACTACGTAAGTATTAACAGCAGATAGTTAACCAGTGTACGCTAATGCTCACAACAATGTAATTTAGTTTACAGGGAAACTCTAAAGGGTCTCCGTGATTTCTGCCTTCTTTTATTTCTTTCTTGAACTGCTCAAAATGAAGCTTTTACTGCAACACCAGAAGTTCAATACTAAAATGACTGGAGGACAGGCTGAAAATTAAGCAGCACAGAACTAAGGGACAACATGAAAAACAATTCTCAGGGCTGCTTTGCTAATTTTGCAAGCTACTGTTGCTAAGGCACTGGTTTTCTCTGTGTTCCCGTCTCCCTCTTTGTTGACCACACTCCAGCCAGGCTTTTATACTTGTCATTCTACTGAAATTCCCCATACTTTCATCTTTGACATCTCAACAGCTTCTGATGCACTTGAAACACTTTCTTGGCTAGTATTTCTGGACATGATACCTATGGTTAAGCTCCTACCTCACTGGTCTCTCCCGAGTTGTTTTTTTTTTGCTGCATCCTTCTCCTCTTCCCCCTCCTCAGTGCCACTGCAACATGTTGGTGTGTTCTGGGTCCCCATATGTCTTGGTTTCTGGATCTGCATCCGCTCATGAGGTGACCACACTTATGCCGGTGGCTTAGATACCCTTTATGTGCTAATGACTTCAACTGTGCTTCTCTATCACTTGCCTTGCTTCTACGCTCCAGCCCCTTATCCTCATCTAATAGGCATCTCAAAATCAACATATTTAACACAGAACACTTGGTTTCCACTTAGCTTTACTCTGCAAATCTCTTCCCCTACCCCAGTGCTCTACATCTTGGTAAGTGCTACCACCACCATCACCATTCATCCAATGGGTTGAAGCACCCTTGACTCCTCCGAGATTCTGTTCTTTCAGCCTGCACATCCAACTGCAAGCAGTGGTAGCTGGCTCTGTTATCATAATATACCTCATATTCGACCCTTCCCAGTTTCTGCATCCCACCAAGGCCTATCATTTCTGGGCTCTGCTGTGTTAGCCTCGACCTGGTTTTGCTGTTTTGACGATTGTTCCCATACAGCGCACTCTTAACTGGGCAAGCCAGTGAAATTGTTGACAGGACGAATCAAATAATGGCACATCTGCTAATGGGTTCCTACATACTTATAATAAAATGCCAAGCCTTTTGTGGCTCCCAGGGCCCTTTATGGTTCAGGCTCTAATTCCTTCTCCAGCCTCATTGCTAGTCCCTCTCCCCATCAGTCTCAGGACTCCATCGCACTGGCTCCCTTGCAGCTCTTCAGACCTTACACAGCCTCTACACCTGCTGGCCCCTTCTCCTGGAATGCCTTTATTCTGCTTAGGCATTGTGTCTTACTCCCTTCCACCGTGGTGGTCTGCATTGTCCTGATGTCACCACCTCTGGGAGAACATTCTCGCTCCCCCTATCAGAAACAGCACCCTGCCCAGGTCGCTTTCCCTGCTTTGTTTTTCCCCATCGTAGTTCTCCCTACTAAGTGATTTTGTGGCATGGTGCCTGCCTCACCACTATAATATGAAGGCAGGGTCTCACTTCTGTTCTTTTCTGTTCCCTGGCACACAGTAGGCACTCGGTAATTTTTGGAACAAATGAATAGTTGTAGAATGAATATAAATTAACTCTGATTTTGTTTATTTACTTTTGCCTCCCTTGTTTTCCTTATTTCTACTTTCCTCAGGAAAAACATGTATGTTAACCACTCTACATGTCCTATTGAGGGTGACATTTTAAAAAGTTATATTAACTGGAAAACAGTACACATGGTTCTGGGAAAAGTTAAAAGTATTCACTGTAAAGTGTAAATCGTGATCCATTCATACCCTCTGTCTGGCATATTAATTTAAGATAATTCAGATACTGGCTATAGTTTAAAAACCAAAAAAAAAAAAAATGTTCCTTAGAGATACAGATACCCATCAAAGCCAAATACAAAAAGAGCATGAAACAGAGATAAATGCCACAATGTGAACAGTTAGTGCTTTCTGCATAATTTTTATTAAGTCTGTAAAGATCTTGTGAAACTAGATCAGTCATTTCCTGTTTGCTGTGACCTAATTCTACTTGTAGTCCTTAGGCAGGTCAGAGTGGAACTAGGTTTTCTGATGGATATTAGTAGGAGGCTAGCAGAAGATCATGGAGATTAAAAATAAAGTGAGACGTGAAAGCAAAGCAGCCGCACAGGGGTGAGCGGCCCAAGCATCTCCGCACCAGTGACCATAGAAGCCAGAGGGGCCACTGGATTCCCAGGCTCCCAGCTGCTCTTCTCCAGCGTGGCGTTCACCTGCAGGTAGGGTCTGCTCGCCTTCCCGGGCTGGGCTCTGCATTGATTAACCAGAAATTACGGCACACTCTGCAGTTCTTTCTAGCCCACTGGGGTATAAGTCAAGCTGAACAACTAGGACAGTCATAGCTTCAAGGATTGATCTTTCCCTGATGTTTTGGTTGTTCTTTGTGTCTATTTGCTATTAGGAAATTCTCAAAGGAGAGTTCTAAGTAATATCAAAGTGGACCCGTATGGAAATTTCTCTCAGAAAAACTGCTTTCCCTGGAGGAATAATTTACCCGTAGCCAAGGCAGGTGATTCTGTAGTCCCTGCACCTGACTGTGAATGTACGCTGTGGAGCATCCTGCCCACGTGTATGTTATTTAAGGAACTGGGGTTTTTTAAAGCCAACAATTGATTTAATTTAAACTAATCTGAGGGGTTGGTGGAGGGGTCAGTCTGAGTGCAGACAATGAATTGTGAAATTTTTGAAAAGCACAGTTTATTTTCACTCACAAAAACTAGCAGCTAACAACATTTTGTCAAGTAGAGATCCTGCCAGATCAAAACGATGAGAATTGTTTGTTCCTAGTACATGGTTTAGGTACTAATGAAAGAAGCCACAGGACTAAACAAAGTTGTGTTGGATTAAGGGGGTTAATATATATGTTCTCCCTAAAATCTTATTTTTTTGGATTGATTGATATAGATCAATCCTAACTATTTCTCAATTTTTACACATTTAGAATTATAATGGACAAAGGTGATTTTTAAGCTACATGTTTGAACAAACATGGGACATACAAACTGAAAAAGTCAGGAGAGAATATTTGAAATTGAAAGTATTTTAGAAAATCTGGGCTGTGCTGCTGCCCCAATTATAAGGCACATGGTTGGTTACAGCCTGGGACCAACTCCCTTATGTCTGCAGGCATAGAAACTAAGGCCAAGGATGTAATCCTGTTCAATTATGATAACATTTCTGATGGATATAGGTGAAAGTAAGTTTGAATATAATTCATTCAAAACAGTGTTTGAAGATGTTTTGACTGATCTTCCTGTTTGGCAGAATGATAGTTGACTTTGATACATTTACAAACTTGTTCAAAGTCTTCCTTAGATATATCCATGGGCTTATGTAAAATTTACATAACAATTAGTTATACCGGTTTTTTTAAAGTTAGTCCATCTGGTTATTAATTCAGTTAATACTAATCTATCATGATGCATTCATAGTGTCCTTCATTTTTATTCTTTTATGTTGGATATTTTTATGTTTCCTTTCAAACTCAGGTCTTTTTTTAGCCTCATTATATATGTGCTGGTTGTTTTTAAATGGGCGTGTTTGAAATTAATTAAGCACTTGTTTTCAGATTTTTTCTAATGTTCTAATAACTGTAAAACTAAATTGGAGAGCAAAAATAAGATTTAGTTTCAAATGACTGCAATCTATGGCTGCAGTAAATTTTGAATTCATGTTCAAATGAGTATGTTTCATCAGTAGTTTTATAAGCTCCATACATTACTCTTTTATGTCACATGTTTTAAACAAATTAGGCACAATCATGTATGTGTTTGAAATAAAACTTGAAGTTGATGCGGAGATGTCTGGGGACTTTATATCAATTTTTTAATATCTAGTTCTTGTGTATTTCTGAAATTTGGAAGAATTTTGCATTTGTAAAAGCCATGAAGAAATTTGAATGTTAAAACAATTATTCTTTTTCTTACTTCTGTGGAAATTAAACAACCAAAAAAAGGAAAACTTTGTTAATTCAATACTATACTATGCCTGAGGTTTTAAATACACAAAAGTCAGTAAAATGAAAGTGATGGTTCCTAGAGCAAATGTAATTCAGCCATATTGCACATATATATTAAAGCATAGAAGTTAACACCATATGTACAAAATTCTACATGGGCCCATTTGTGTCACCACTGATAAATGCACAACTCCTATAGGAGCTGTGAGCTCTTACAAGAGCCCAAGATCTGAATCCCAGATATGAGAGAGGTTTAGGTGCAGTTATGGGAATACTACTGTATTTCTTCTGAACATTTTAAATTTCAACCAGAAAGCTGCTGAAGCTAAAATTTCATTAGGGAAACAATACTAAAACTCCTAATTTTTACCACCACAGATTTTTTTCTGTGTTATAAATTCAATTTCATCTTTGCCGTTTATTGGTCTTTGCTGGTCACTTATTAAATTCTTTTTAACAAATATGCTGAGAATTTACTAGGTGCCAGATGACCCTAGAAACTTGCATCCTTAGCAAACCAGACCATAATTTTTGCCTTTGGGAGGCTTACATTCTAGTGAGGACAGGCAGATAGTAAACGTAACTGACAAGTATATTATAAAGCAGGTTAGGAGGTGAGAAGTGCATGAAGAAAGAAGAAGAGGAGAAGAGGCATTCTGGAGGGCACGGGGGTGGTGGATAAATTGCAATGTATTAAAATAGGGGAAGACATGTGAAACGGCTGGAAGGAAGTAAAGGAGTCAGCCAAGTTCACAGGCAGAAGATGGTTTCAAACAAGGTAAACAGCTGGAGCGAAGACGGAAGTGTATGTAGCATATTTGAGATACAGCCTCAGTGTGGCTGGAAAGGCAGAGTGAGAGGAAGAGCAGTAGGAGATGGTATCAGAGAGTGAACAGAAGACTGGATCATGATGGGCCAATACGCCATGGTTTGGATTTGACTTTTTCATTTGAACAAAATGGTAGAATCCTAGGGTTTTGAGCAAAGGAGTGACTTGATATTACTTTACATTTTTTTTATTATTAAATCATAGCTGTGTACATTAGTGCAATAAAGGGGTACAATGTGCTGGTTTCATATACAATCTGAAATGTTTCCATCAAACTATTGAACAGACCCTTCATGGCATTTTCTTTGTTATTGTATGAAGACATTTGTATTCTGCATTTAGTAAGTTTTGCCTGTACCCTTCTAAGATGTACCATAGGTGTGGCCCCACCAATAACCCTCCCTCTACCCCAACCTCCTCCTTCCCCTCCCCTCCCTTGCCCCTTTCCCCATATTCTTGTGCTATAGTTGGGTTATAGCCTTCATATGAAACCTATAAGTTAGCTTCATAGTAGGGCTGAATACATTGGATACTTTTTCTTCCATTCTTGAGATACTTTGATAAGAAGAATATGATCCAACTCCATCCATGGAAAAGTAAAGTCTCCATCTTTCTTTAAGGCTGCATAGTATTCCATGGTATACATGTACCACAATTTATTAATCCATTCATGGGTCGATGGGCACTTAGGCTTCTTCCATGACTTAGCAATTATGAATTGGGCTGCAATAAACATTCTGGTACAGATATCTTTATTTTGATGTGATTTTTGGTCTTCTGGATATATACCTAGTAAAGGAATTATAGGATCGAATGTGTTAAGTATTTTTTAAAGAGAAACTTTCAGAACAGCATGGAGCACATTATCCCAGGATATAAATTTTTTTTTTTTTTTGAGACAGAGCCTCAAGCTGTCACCCTGATTAGAGTGCCATGGCATCACATCTCTCAGCAACCTCCAATTCCTGGGCTCAAGCGACTCTCTTGCCTTGGCCTCCCGAGTAGCTTGGACTACAGG
>CAUYRH010085325.1:0-17260 GCA_963574655.1 Perodicticus potto
TTTTTTTTTTGAGACAGAGCCTCAAGCTGTCACCCTGGATAGAGTGCTGTGGCATCACAGCTCATAGCAACCTCCAATTCCTGGGCTCAAGTGAGTCTCCTGCCTCTGCCTCCCAAGTAGCTGGGACCACAGGTGCCCGCCACAACACCCGGCCATTGTTTGGTTGCAGCCGTCATTGTTGTTTGGCAGGCCGGGCTGGATTCGAACCCGCCAGCTCAGGTGTACGTGGCTGGCGCCTTAGCCCATTGAGCCACAGGCGCCGAGCCGACTTCCAAAGTTCTTAACATCACTTGTATTTAAGTGACCTTCATATACTTTCTAAAATGTTACAAATCATATTTTGCCATTATAATATTAAAGTGACTTTTTCCAATTCACTTTATTTTCCAAAATAAAGAGTCCATCCAGTTAATTGAAGTTTCCACAAAAAAATTAATAAGGAATCCAGTTATTGAAATCAGACATCAAAATCAACTATTAATTTTCAATATTTCACTTTTCTTTTGACCTATCCAATAATTAGAAATGAAAAATAAAATAAATCACACTCTATTCAAACATGATGTATTATAAGTATATTTTAAATAATGACAATACTCTCCGTAGAACATCTACAAAGTTAGAAGACTGCAGATATGGGTTAAAAGAAGTCCCACAACCAAGGTCTAAAAATAAAATAAGGGAAAGAAAGAGCAAGGAAAAAGGAAAATATCAAAGGCCTTACATGCTTTTTTTGGTGAAACACCTAAAAGTCAAAACTCTGTAACAAAAAAATTAAGATTACTACTCATCTAATAATATTTAAAAGCATTTACAGAATTAATGAAAACAAATCATATTGGCTTTATGAAATGATCTTCTGTATGAATTACTCAAATGTGCCATTTAGGAAAACTGTCCAAATAATTTCATCCAAAAACCTTTCTCAATAACGAACTTCAAAAAAAAATGTGTACAGTATCACCACTCATCCAATCAAAATCTCTATTTTGAAAGACCTTTGTCATTCAATTTAGAATATGTACCTAGAAGAAGAATGTTTCTCAATAATATAAATTTGAAATATATGAATAATATAAAATCTTATCTAAAGTAGTTAGGAACAAATTAATATAATAGAGGACACTACTTGCGCATTTTATTCTGATTTTCAGGTGCAGACATTCATAATATAAAATTACAATATAAACTGGGGATTTCTGATCAATATCTGTACATGTAAAAATAGCTAGATATCAAATACAAAGCAACATCAAATCCAAGACAGAAAGGTACAAATTATACACAAATACTGATAAACTATAAAAATAATGTAATCAAGATTTATGATCAAGGATTATGATCAAGGATTGTGATCAAAGATTATGTTATTTGTATAGTTTATCAGTATTAGGTCAAAATCTAAGCTGGCATCAATAATTCTTACTTCTCAACTAAAATCAATAGGTAAATTATCACCAATTCTTATTAATTCTACCTTCTAAGTACATATTGAGTTCTCACCTCTAGTTTCCAAATAGCACCAATGTTGGACTAACCATCTCTCACCTGAACTGCTTCTTTGGCATCCAAATTATTCTTCTGGCATCCTACTACTGCCATCTCTACTTCACCCTTGCTTGAAACCTATGCTCCATATTGTTGCCATGTTGATCTCTTTGAAATGCAAATCAGATCAGGTCAAGCCCTCACTGAAAACCTTTCAATGGACTATCAATGCTTTCAGAACAGGCTACAGTCTTTAACATGACTTGTGTTGATTTGGCTCTTGTCTCTCTTGGACCTCTCCAGCCTCATGTAGAGCCTTCTTCCACGGCATGGGACGTATCTCAATTGCTCACTCTTTGTCTCATCTCCAGGCAAGCTTGATTATAACTTTCTCAAGGAAGTCTTCCTTGACCATTCCTCTCTTCAACCATCTCAGACTATGTTAAGTCTTCTTACAAACTCTGAAGAACTGAAGTTGCTCAGCACTTTATGGATTATACTTATAATTAATTACTTTTAACTATCTTTAACATGATAGCTTTCTATAATAAACTGTTAAGTTTAACAAAAGAAAGACTATCTCTCTTTTTTTTCATATTCTATCATTCCTCAAAGCCTAAACCAAAGTCTGAAATAATAAATAATTTCCTAATTGCTAAGGTAAGAAGACACAAGAAACATATGGCCACCCAATAGATGTACAGGCTACCATACACTATTAGGTCACCAAATATTTGATCTGAAAGACCACTAAAAGATGATCTACTTCAGTGATTTATTACCATATTCCTCAGAGGTCTCACACTCAAGGAGGTGCTTCAAAGAACATGAGAATAAGAAGGAAAATGCTGATCCCTTCTGCCATATATCTTCTCTGCTCACTACAAGGGCTGAAACCTAGTACACTACACTGTTTAGACATGTAGGAGAACAGCAACCAATATCCAGAAGATGAGAAGTGACTAATGAAATATAAGAAAAACCAGCAGAGTGAGGTGTTCTGGAAGGCAAGTGAATAAAGTCTTCTAAGGAGGATGATCAACTTTGTCAAATACTACTGCTAAACAAAGGAAGAAAAGAACTAAAAACTAGTCACTGGATTTAGCAAAACAAAGATCAACCCAACAAGAGGATTCTGGTAGAATGATAAAAGCAAAAATCTAAGTTAAGTGAATTCCAGAGAGAATGGGAGGTAAGAACTAGAGATAATAACACAATTCTGAGGATTTCTGCTAAGTGGGAGCAAAGTTGAGCAAACTCAACTTTATTTGAGTTGGCAAACAAAAACTGATAGAGACTCAAGGTGCTATGGCTGCTGTTCTGCTGTCTATTGCTTCAGATGAGAAAAATTCATTCAAGTCTCTATGCTGTCAATGCAAATCCATTGGTGTCATTTTCTAACAGCATATGCTCACACTGTGTATCTTTGTCATATTTTGGTAATTCTTACAATATTTTAATGTTTTTATTATTATATTATCTGTTATGGTGATCAGTGACCTTTTATGTTACTATTGTAATTGCTTTGAAGTGCCATGAACTATGCCCATATAAAATGATGACTTTAATCAATAAATGTGTGTGTGTTCTAACTACTGTCTGTCTATTCCCCATCTTAATCTCTCTCCTCAATATTAAAATTAGGCCAATTAACCCTACAATGGCCTCTAACTGTTTCAGTAAAAGGAAAAATCTTGTATCACTCACTTTAAGCCAAAAGCTAGAAATGAGTAAGCTTAGTGAAGAAAGCATGTCAAATACTGATATAGGTTGAAAGCTACCCCTCTTGAACTAAACAGCCAAGTTATGAATGCAAAGGAAAAGTTCTAGAAGGAAATTAAAATGCTACCCCACTGAATAAACAAACGATAAGAAAACAAAACAGCCTTATTGCTAATATAGAGAAAGTTTGGCTTGTCTGGAAAGATCAAACCCATCACAATATCCCCTTAAGTCAAAGCCTAATCCAGAGCAAGGCCCTAACTCTTTTCAATTCTATGAGCTGAGAGAGGCAAAGAAGCAGCAAAAGAAAAGTCTGAAGCTAACAGAGGTTCATTCATGAGGCTTACGAAAAGCCATCACCATAACACAGAACTGCAAGATGAGGGCTCGGCGCAATAGTTCTACCTGTATTTGCAGCACGGAAGAGATCAGAGGATTGTGTGAGACAAGGAGTATTAGACCAGTCAGGGCAAGAGAATAAGAACCCTCACTACAAAAAATTTTTAAAAATTACTCAGGCATGGTGTTGACTGCCTGTAGTCCTAACTTCTTGGGAGGATGAGAAACAAGGATTAGCTTGAGCCCAGGAATTGAAGGCTGCTGTGAGCTATCATGGCACCACTGCACTTGAGCCCAAGGGTGACAGAAGTAAGATCCTGTCTCTGAAAATAAATGAATGAATAAGTGAAAGATGAATGAATTAATGAATGAAAGAAAAAGGGGCAGCACCTGTGGTTCAGTGAGTAGGGCGCCAGCCCCATACACTGAGGGTGGTGGGTTCAAACCCAGCCCTGGCTGAACTACAACAAAAAATATAGCCGGGCATTGTGGAAGGTACCTATAGTCCCAGCTACTGGAGAGGCCGAGGGAAGTGAATCGCCTAAGCCCAGGAACTGGAGGTTGCTGTGAGCTATGTGATGCCACAGCACTCTACCAAGGGCAATAAAGTGAGACTCTGTCTTTACAAAAAAAAAATGAGAGAAAAAGTACAAGGTGAAGCACCAAGTACAGATATAGAAGCTGCAGCAAGTTATCCAGAGGATCTAGCTAAGATAGTTAATAAAAGCATCTACAATGAACAGATTTTTAATATATAAAAAACAACCCTCTCTTAGAACAGCACTTCTCAACCTGAGGTCGCAACCCACAGGAACTGTATTAAAGGGCCACTGCATTAGGAAGGCTCAGACCACTATCTTAGAAGATGTCATCCAAGATATTCATAGCTAGAAAGAAGAAGTCACTGTCTGGCTTCAAAACTCAAAGAATAAGTTGACTTTTTGTTAGAGGCTAATACAGCTAATGACTTTTAAGTTGTAGCCAATGCTCATTTACCATTCTAAAAATCCTTGGGCCCTGAAGAATTATGTTAAATTTACTCTATGCTCTATAAATAGAATAACAAAGCCTAGATGATAGCACTTCCATTTACCGCATGGTTTCCCAAATATTTTAAACACACTGTTGAGATCTACTGCTCCGAAAAAAAGATTCCTTCTAAAATATTACTGCTAATTGACAAAGTAACCCAAAAGCTCTGATGGAGATGTATAAGAGGATAATGTTAAAGATCTCAAAAAAATACTTCGTTTTACGTGGAATCAGAAAAATCCTCGAATACCCAAGATATTACTCAGAAATAAAAACAAAGCAGGAGGAATGACGCTACCAAACTATAAAATTGAAAATGATCAAAACAGCATGGCACTGGCACAAAAACAGAGAAGTAGATGTATGGAACAGAATACAGAAGCAAGAGATGAACCCAGCTACTTACCATTATTTGATCTTTGACAAGCCAACTAAAAACATTCAGTGGGGAAAAGATTCCCTATTTAACAAATGGTGCTGGGTGAACTGGCTGGTGACCTATAGAAGACTGAAACTGGACCCACACCTTTCACCATTAACTAAGATGGCTCTCACTGGATTAAAGATTTAAACTTAAGGCATGAAACTATAAAAATACTAGAAGAAAGTGCAGGGAAAACTCTCAAAGAAATTGGCCTGCATGAATATTTTATGAGGAGGACCCCCCGGGCAATTAAGCAGCATCAAAAATACACTACTGAGACCCTATCAAACTAAAAAGCTTCTGCACAGCCAAGAACACAGTAAGCAAAGCAAGCAGACAGCTCTCAGAATGGGAGAAGATATTTGCAGGTTATGCCTCCAACAAAGGTTTAATAACCAGAATACACATAGAACTCAAACCTATTAGCTATTAGCAAGAAAAGAACAAGTGATCCCACCTCAGGGTGGGCAAGGGACTTGAAGAGAAACTTCTCTAAAGAAGACAGGCACATGGCCTACAAACACATGAAAAAATGCACACCATCCTTAATCATCAGAGAAATGCAAGTCAAAACTACTCCGAGATATTATCTAACTCCAGTAAGATTAGCCCACATAACAAAATCCTCAAACCAGAGATGTTGGTGTGGAAATGGAGAAAAGGGAACACTTCTACACTGCTGGTGGGAATGCAAACTAATAAGTTCCTTTTGGAAAGAAGTTTGGAGAATACTAAGAGATCTAAAAATAGATCCTGTTTGACCCTATAATTCCTATACTAGGTTTATAGCCAGAAGACCAAAAACCACATTATTTAATTAATTTATTTATCCACCATGCCTGACCTATTTTTTCTATTATTATAAGGATTTTAAAATAAGAAGCTCTGAAGAGTAATTTCAGGCAAATGCAGAACTTATAGATACATAAATACTATTAAAGTTTTCAGAGTTTGAATACATATTGGATATTTAATAGACTCAAATTCAGAGGTATTGTGATGTTGGCTAGGAGTGGTACAGAAGGCCTCATCTATCATATTGTACCCTTTACCTTAACTCCTTCCTTTAAGACATAGAAAATTGAACTTATTTCATACAGGTATATAGACACATCAGAAATTTGTATTCTGTCATACTTTGTAGGTTTGTTGGACACCACAGCTTGAATTCAAATAGTATTCTACTGCATATATTCTATTGGAATATTTAATTGTGACTTATTTACATAAATTGCTTAACTATGAAATAAATCCCTCCTGAAAAGCACCCCATCCAGGGATCTTGGCGTTGTATAATAACATAATCACATTTTTTTTTTAACTTCCAGATTTTGTAAACTAGAAGTGGGACTCCCAGTTACACATGGGCACTTTGGGATAATACAGCAACCAAATTCTACTATGCATCTCATGTTCCTGGGGAAACAAAACACATTTGTCCCTTTTATTATGAATTGATAATGAAAACGTGTAGACTATTCAGGTAAATACCTTCTTTTCATTCAGGATAGTATCAGGAATACATTTGCAGAGACTCTATATCTTGATAAACTTTGAAATTCACTCCTTTTCTCTTTTTTGCTATGCCTCTAACCATCTCCTACTTGTCATTCACATGCAAACTTGAAGTCATTGCCAAAGAGATCAATGGTAGATGCAATTGAGCCTATTTGAGTAGATATGTGTAAGTAATTCTGAAGTAGATTTGCCAGTTGGCATTCTCTTACAGGTCTCTTCTGACAAAAGAAAATCTATCAGTTGTTTACATGAGTTTTGTTGGGTCAGTCCTTCTCCCCAAAGGTATGCTTTATTGGTGATCACTATTTCACCCTCTGTTACTTGGACAGTAATAATACTAACCTTCTGTTGTTATTTTTTAAACAAACATTTCCTCTACTGGATTCTCCCTTAAAATTTCTCATAGCTTTCACTTGAATAAAATGGTCAGTGTCTGCTGTATTTAAATGTTTTCAAAACTGGTTAGTAGTGATCAACTCTTCAGAAGGATGGCAGTGCAGACATGCATATGAAGCATTATGTTCTTTTGCCTTCTAAAGGGTGATATGTTCGTAGAATCAGTCTTTTTTTCAAACAGAGCTTTATCTTCAACGTTTCAAAAACAAATTGTCCTGCTGTATTTAAAACTTGAAGATGCCATCAATGATAAAATGTACCATCATATTTTTTTTTATTGTTGGGGATTCATCGAGGGTACAAGAAACCAGGTTACACTGATTGCACCTTTGGGGGGCAAAACACAATTGTACCATCATTTTTATGACAATAAGAGAGGAAAAATGCTGACAAAAAAACTTACAGAATATCAGTTATAAAACACATCTGATTTTAGAGGCATTAAAATGTGAAAATCTTTGTTCCTTAGAATTGAGGAAAGAGTTAATCTTTTCTATTAGTAATTATCCCAAATGACAGAAAAACACCCAAAGCATATAATTTTTATTTGTTAGATCAAGCTTAACTTGCTTCATTTTACTAAATGAGACAAATGACTAAAGTAGGAGGTATTACAACTTAACAACCAATGTATTCAATATGAAAGAATGAAGGAAAATTTAAGTTGCTGTCAGAATCTTCAATATATTTAGAACATTTTAAATTTGGATAAATGTGGTTTGCACTATGGAAAAATGAGGTGATGTGTATCTGGAAATTCTTATAGCTATGAAGCATTACTAATTACAATAAAATATAACATAGTCTTGTAAGTTAAAAAAATGGAATCCAAAGCAAGAAATGTTTTGTGAGCTATATGTCTATTCCATGGAGAGGCTAGGTCACACTTCTGTGAACATTTAATTTTTGCAATAGTGTAAGGATTTTATCTTATTTATCCCATTCAATAGCTGTTGCCTCTCTGGAAACATATTTATAAGCATAGCCAAGTTCCTGATGCATAAATTATTTTATGGGAAAAAATTAAGAACTTTCAAAACCACATAAACTTTTTGAGGTCATCAAGGTGCAATTAAATAAATTATTGCCCCACAGCTCTAAATGGTACCTAGTAGCCAGGAAGAGTTTAATGTACCTTTCAAAGTGCCTAATTTACTCCCAAGGAGTAACAGAATAGTAGACAGGCCCCAGATGATAAATTACACATTGAGATGCATTTTCCCAACTGAACTGGGCTCAGTGTTGTCTGGATACAATTAATGCTTCACATTTATTTCAAATATGTGAAGACAAAGGTCTACAGATTGTTTTAGAAGTCTAAAACAAGATCATTCCATCACCTAAATGCAGGGAAAGGGAGATTCAGTTTCATAAAAAAGGATTGTTGGAGATAAAATGGCCAAGGCAGCTAAATGAAAAGTATCCTGTGTGGAGCAGTAAAGGATTACCAAATAAGTCAAACTCAGAATGAAATCTTATGTGAAAGACAGCTACACTTTCTGTAATGCCTGGGTGTTCCAGAAAGGACTTCCCTGTACGAATTGAACCCGTCCAACCTCGTAGAATCTATAAAGTCTGCCAGGATCACAACTCAAGGTGGTATGTCTCCAGGCTATAAATGAATTTACTGAATAATGTCTATTGCAAATAAGTGGTAAATTATTTTTGCCTTTTGTAAACTTTTCCTTTGTTAGCCTTGTGATCTCAGAAAGAGTGCATAAATGTGAGGTGTCCTACGTATTACTGTTTTTCCTCTGGGGACTGATGAAAGAATCCGGAAACATTTGGAATCCTAGGGCCCTGATTCTGACTTCCAAATAGCCTTAAGCTACTAAAACTTAAAAGCACACTAACTTTGTACTTTCATATTTTTACTTTCACTGCTGTTTGACTATTCACTCCATTTAGCATCATATTTAAGATGACTATAACTAATGAAATACTACTAGACTCTAAGACCACTGAGGACAGATTCCACGGCAAAGTAGTTTGTGTTGCAGTTTGCCAAATAGTCAGGTTTTCCTCCCTAGAGTGTCCCACCCTGCAAGTGCTTATGTATCCCTGTTTTATTTTTTTCACATATTATATAATTCCATTTATATAAAATGTGCGGAATAGGCAAATGGGGGATTTGGAGTTTCTTTTGTGGGTGAAGAAAATATTCTAAAATTATTTTGTGATGATGTTTGCATAACTCTACAAACATGCTATTGATAAAATCCATCGAATTGTACAATGTAAGTGGGCAAACTATATGGTATATGAATTATATCTCAATAAACTGTCTGAAAAAGGCAAACTCAGGGATTGTAAATGACCTCAGATCTGATCTTTAGAATTCAGGAATGGTTGTGGGAGGAGTAACATGTGAGCACGTCAGTGCAGAAGCTTTAAGAACAGGTCTTGATGCAACATTTCTCTTTTCTGTCTATCATAAGACCATCGGCACCCCACATCCAGGCTCCTGACTCTAGCGAGGTGTCCCAGTGAAGATGATGATGGAGTAGAGGCCCCTTGAGTCGTGATCCTGACAGATATCATAGATTCCACAGGGTTGGGCATACAGTCTCCAGGGAAGTCCTTTGTGGAACACGCAAGGGTTACAGAAAGCATAGCAGTCTTTCAGATGAGATTTCATTCTAAATTTGACTTGTTTAGTGACCCTGATGGATCCTTGTCAGTCAGTGGCCACGTTTATCTCCAATAATCCTATTTTGTGAAACTTCCAGACCCATCAGAGGCAAAAAGGAATAACGTTTGTTGTTGTAAATGAGTGAGATTTTGGAGTGGCTTTGTTACTACAATATGTATAATCATGCAATATTTACAATATGATCTCTCTGACCTTCACCAGTGCAAATGGTACAATGACTAGCACATCAAAGGTATTCCATAAATATCTGTTGAATGAATCAATTTCTGAACTTTTACAGCAAATTACTGTTCCTACCACCTGAAACCTGGCTTTAATGTATCCTAACTGCCTGTGCGAGAAAGTAAGTGCCACAAAACATGATTTCCCTCTAGCCCTGCCCTCGCTAGAGAAATAGTCCCTCTCCATTTCTCCTCTGAGACTTTTGGGAATGTTCCTTTTGTGCTTTGTCTTACCTTTACTTCTTCTCTTCAGCTTCGTGGGAACATGTCTCTTCCAAAGACAAAGAAGCATATGTGTCACTGGTTGTACCTCAAGGCACTGCTGTTGATGATACAAGACAATGGCAGCACCAGAGATGCACTTGTTGACTAAGGCTGAGGATACCAGTGTCAGCACCTCCTGGGAATAACTCTTTGCCTCTCTTCTTTTTCTATTCAAAGCGACTCTTTTGGGTCTCATTTTAGAAAATTTTAATAGATTTCTGTCCTTGAAATCAGTTACGAGTTCCTGGGAGCTAAGCAAGCAGACAATCAGAATGATAGGCACGATGTCTTACTAAGAACCATTGTTTCTATTCTGGCTCATCACCTATAACTAAGTCTGTAATGTAATGGCTAATTCTATCCAGGAATTACTTATATTCCAGCTATTATTCAAAGAGATCTGTCCATATTTAATTTGTTGAATGTTGACATCAGCTGAATAATGAAGAAACTGAGCAACAGAGAGGTTAAGTGACTTTGCCATGGTCACACAACAGGTCACCCAGGCTGTCTGCCTTATATTCTAAGGCAGACAGCCTTCTTCTAAAATATATTTCAACTCTTTCAAAAATGTTTAATTTTGGAGGTTCCTTGTACACTCTCATTAGCAGCGCTGTGGTGGCCTTATTCCAGTTATTTTCCTTATGTGCTTCATTGAAGTTCATCTCCAAGGAGGCGTGACCCAATATCTGCTGTCACGTTGTTGAGAAAAATTAAGATGATGATTTTAGCTATTATCCTGATATTTTATTAGGGTACAATGTTTAAATGAGCATCATTACATTCATCATATTATTCAAACTCTATGCAGTATTTGGAAGCAGAGAAACTGCATTTATTTTAAAATATGATGTATTTAAAATATTTTAGCTAGGATCTGTTCTCTGTTTTAAAAAAGTAATGAACTATGAAAGTTTTAGTTCTATTTTTTATTTTTATAAATGGTTTTTCTCCAATATAACAACATGCAGTCTATATGATATTCCATGTCGGGTTGCATAGAAAACAAATCTAAATTCAAACCATAATGTAGTCTTGACAATCTAGAAGTCTTATGAGAAGTAAATGGCTGATCAATTATTATCCAAACATCAGTGACATGCTATGCTGTAATTAAAATGACCTCATTTGCTTAAAATAAAAATGAAAAATATGGATCATAGTTATAACCCTTTCTGAATGGTTAGAATTCAAAAGTACATATGTATTATTAACGTGCTTACAATTACTAAAAGTGTCTCTGTATGTAGGTTATTAATGAAACAGAATGGAATAAACCCCAATCATAATGAGTAGGTTAGGGTTGTGAGGTTTGGAGCAATTAAAAAATAACATGATTTTTAAAACGTATTCAAAACATTTGTTATTTTTTGAAATAAAATGTAAAAAGCTCATTAAAATAGAATTTAATATCATAAAAATTTGTTTCCACAAATTTGGTAATTGTACACATAATGTATTTACACATAATGTAATTTTTGAGCTAACTTTTTTGTTCATAAATAATCAAATTGTTGACTCCATTTCATTTCTTCCAACCATATTGTTCCCTGTGCTCTTACCAAGAAATTCAGAGGAATGAAGTAAGATATGTGGAATGGTTTAAAGAAATAAGATAAGTAGAGATCTTATCATGACTTTGTGAGGAATATATAAGGTAATAAATCTCCACAGAGTTGTTTTTACTGGCAAATTTTCAAATACCAGCCTTTGACTGAGAGCTTCTCTGACCAAAAGTTGGCAAGGTAAGCTTCTGTGCAATGTCTGTGAATAAAAGTCCCTAAACTGACTAGGGAAATCACTAGGGTGTATTTGAATTGTATTAGTATTGCTTTAAAGTGCTAACAACAAAAATATCCTAATTAGGGTCCCTAAATTCTACCCAAAGTAGTTCATAAACACAAGGTCAAGTTCAAATCCAGAGACAAAAAGTCCTAATTAGACTCCCTAAATTCTACCCAAAGTAGATCATAAACACAAAGGTCAAGTTCAAATCCAGATACTTTTGTATCTGGGAGGGCTGAGAATAGGCAGCACATGTGTGTCCACTTTTCCTCCTTCATCCAAGGCAGACATGAATAATCTACCTGGCATTTTTGTAGTATTCCCACATTGGGTTTCAAATCCTTTTCATGATATACTTCAGGCAATTAGTATCAGTTCCTTGGAGTTATCCTAGGAAATGAAAGTATAGTAGAACCTCCATAGTTGACCACCTCCCTACATTGACCACCTCCTTATGTTGATCTAATTTTTATAGATCAGACATGCACCCCATGTATATGTCAGTACAGTAGGCCTAGTTCCTTATGTCAACCATCTCTGTAGTTGGCCTGTTTGTTATAGTCCTTTGGGTGGTCAACTTACAGAGGTTCTATTGTATTTGACATTTCACACTTAACCCACTGATGAGAAAACTAAGACTTATAGAAGGAGGTAGGAAACTAATTTTAAACATCTTCTATTTTCAAGGTAATCTGGTATGTATATGGCACGTGACTTTTCAAAAGCGATTGTTAACCTTCCCATTTCACAGATGACAAAACTGAGTCTCAGAGAGGCTAAGCAATATGCACAACCTTATGGTCCTCACCGGCTACAGATGCACAACTCCTGGGCAATTACCTTGACTCCTAGTCCAGTGTATTAGTATATATTGGACTACCACCAAACTAAGTTAATGTTATTCTTTCTCTGAAGAAATTAATGGATGATGTTAAAAGAATCCTTCTTGGGTCAATGGCAGCCACTCATCTCCCTGTGAACCAGAGAAACAGACTCATAAATAATAAAACACTATGCATAGCAGCCACCTGGCACCTAAATATTAATAGTGTGTATGTGAAATACTTTTACATAACCATATTAAAGGCATTAAATAAATGTCAAAGCTTGAAAAATTACCACTTCAGGTCACTGCTGGCCACTAAATTCTACAGTCTGACTATTAGAGAAGTGATATTTTTTTCTTAAAGACATTCCAGCTTCATGTTCTGGAGCTTTTCTTTCCAGGAAAAATAGCATCTTTCTGAGCAATGAGGAGAATAGTTTAAAGCCTAAAATTTGCAAACTTCATTACCATTATGAAGTTAGAGCCACAGTGACTCTGACCAGTTTCCATTTTTTGTCCTCCAACTCAAAGATTGCAATTTTTCAGCAACCTGGACAACTCAGTCTGGGAAATTCTCCACAATACAGAGCAGAACCAGGACCCTGAGTTTGGATAGGAGACTAGACTTTTTTACTATTAGTGATTTGAGTATTTTTTTCCTTCCTCAAACTCCTTATGGGAAAATCAACTTCCCAAGAGGGACGTTTTCCGATTAGGAAAGTTTTTTTCAGCTTCTCTCCTCCTAAATAAATCATACTGTGAATTACTTTTGTTGAATTCCTTTCCATTTGTTTTCTATTTAGTTCTTGTTCCATTCCCTGTAGGTCTCATACATCCCTCTGTTTAGTAAATTCTCATCTGTTTTCAAAATAAATATACAATTGAAGAAAGAAACATTAGAAGGTAGGGCAGAATGAAAAAGAATCCAGCTAATCTTGATTGTGTATTTAAGGCTTACTGAAGACTTAAATCTGTCTCCACATCTCTACTCCCACATCAATACATTATCTGACTTCTGTTAAAACAAAAGAGAACAGATACGATTTTTTTTCTAGTTAATGTTAAGCAAAAAGCAGAAAATGTCATCCACACACCCCTAGACCTTGGCTGATTTTCAGAATTCTAGATTTGTTTCCAGAACCTTCTGTTGCTTTGTCAGTACAATTTCTGCTCATCTATACTGAGCATTGTTTTCTGGTCTTTCTCTTCCAAGCAGAGCCATAAGGATGGGAAGGCAATTCTCTGGAATGTGACAAAACTGTCACAATAGGAACCTTCTAAAAGTGATGGCAGAAATCATCCTGGCTTGGAGAGTTACCCATACCACACATGGTTTTGTGGTATGCGCTTATAGTTTTTAGCAATTAATGTCCATGGCATAACCAAAATTATATCATAATTGTTCATGTTTGAATAGGAGATATATTATTTTAAATATCACTGTATGTAATGGCCTACGCAAATGTCTAAGCAACTTTTCAAGCTCTCCTACATTTTAGGACTAGAAAAATAATGCCAGCTCCTGACCAATATGAAAACGTAAGCTTACAATTGATTGTAATATATTTTATTCTCCTTATATAATGTTAGTCCTAATAATTACTTGTTAGTGCAGTGCATATTTTCTGTGGAAAAAAGAGTAAAAACCACCCCTCATCTGATCGCTAAGATATAACCACTGCTAACAGTTTAGCTATTTCCTCCTAGTATTTAGTATTTATTTAGTTACAAGTCAGTAATCACATAATTAGAGAATACAGCACATACAATTTGTTTCGTGTATTTTTTTCTTACGTGATAATAGCTGTTTCCCCATAGCCCACTTGAAGTTGAACTAAGGAATATCTTGGAAGAGAAAGGAGAGGTGCTTGAAAGGGGCCATGAAGTAGCTTCTTCTTTATTAATTCTTCTTAAATTAATGAGAGTAATTTATTTCTTAAACTTGGTGGCTGCAGAGTGTAATTCTCTGATAACTCCTTGAACTGTGTACTCAACAATTTGTGCATTTTTGTACTCTGTGTGCTATCCTTCAATAAAAGTTTGTTTAATATAAAATCACAAATTGATGAGAAAATGATTCACAATGACCGCATAAGTTTTCTTCATACACTTTACTATGATCGACCTAGACATTCTCCCATCATTGGATATTACGTTTGTATGTTACTTTTTAATATTACAAATAATATTGCTATAAATATATTGGCATTTAGACATTCATTTGCATCACATTCACTTGGAATAGAGTTTTAGAAGTATTTACCTCTTTCCTGGGAAGAAATATGTTACAACAAGGTAGAAAAGATTAAAGTAAACATATTTTCTGCAATACATTGATTGATGAGGTAAACAGGTGGTAAAATGGTAGAACCGTGAAATTCTTCCAGTTGTAGCCCAGCGCAGAAGGTGTGACTGGTCCTACATGAAACTTGGATGCATTGGTGAGATGTTCTCTATCCCTACAAACTGAACAACTGCCTGTTCAATTCAGTTAAGTAAAGCAGTTTTAAGCACCAAGTACATGGTAGGAATCTCTGAGATACTAGGAGACAGGGGTGAAAAAGGTGTAACTCTACTCTTGTTTAGAAATGAGAATTGACCCCAGAGGAAGCACTCTCAAACCAAGTGGACAGGAATGTTCCTCCTCATCTTACAACCTCTTCCTCCGTATATTAGAATAATACTTACCTTAATGGCTAAACAGCATTTACAGAGTACTGGCCAGAGGTACAATTCAAAATATTTAGCAGTTCTTATACACGGGCATCAGCCAATCAGAACACAGACTGTTTCAAATAAAAGGGAGGCATTTGGTGAAGAACTGCCCAGCAACAGGATGCTTTCTGGCTATAGTTCCTGCCCTTCTCCCACATAAGTACTGAAAATGGTTTGGTTTTTTACTCTATTCCTTTAGATTTCATCAGATCAAGTAAAATTACCTCAAACTCATATCTGCTTTTTGAATAAAGTTATTTTGCACTCAAAATATTTGGAGAAAGCAACCCTGAAGGTGCAATTTGTGTTCAAATACTCTGCCCTTAGTTTTCACCCGACAGGAGTCATTGGCCCTCTTCGACTGTGCTTACCATTATTTCCTTTGTGTTCAACTCCTATTTATTTCTATTGCTGACAGTTACAACAGCTTGTTAGGAGAAAAATTACATCATATATTTGTTTCTAAAAATTGGCAGTAAATATAGGAGCCACGTGGGAGGTGGAGATGGGACAGGGCCTAGTCATGTAAATATAGCAAATGAAAAATAAAAAATCCCCAAACTCAATTTTTCTGGGAGAAATTTTCAGTTTTTGAATACCACGTAAATTGTTATAAAATCGTAGCTGATTACTAAAGATAGAGAAAAAGAATGATTGGAATGGTTGAATAATAACTATAACTGATTAAAAACACTCATCATTTATGTAGATTAATTTTTTTCAGGTGACTATGGTTAAGTAACTACAGTTCAACAATTTGAAAATATGTTAACGTTTGTTCTTCAACTTGGAAGATAAATGCTTTCCACTCCAGGAATGAATCATCTGAGCTGTTCAAATTGCCTTAGAGTTCCAGTAAGATTTCTGCATCTTGCCATCTGAAGAATTTATCTTTGGATACGTAAGAAATGTGGAGTCAGGGGTGGGAATATTAGTTGGTGTTATGACTATAAGCAGGAAGGAGAATTTTCTTTCATGTCAATGAATGACATTTAAATTCACACTGTAGAATATAACTTTCTTGTACACAGCACGCAGCTATGCTCTGACAAGTGCTTACCACCCATTGTGGAAAGAAATAGAATGAACGCTTCTTAGATATCAACAATCAAGTGATATCTGTGGGGAAAAAAACATACTTTGGAATCTAGGGATGCTATATGGGGTGAAGGTCTCCAATGCTGTCATTACTAGCTAAGTGACCTTGGACTACTCATTTAGACTTTTATCCTCAAATGCCTCATCTGGAAGATAATATATTTGCAGAATTGCTGTAAAGTTTAGAAGTAATGTATCGATAGTGATTAGCACAGAGTAGAATTATAAGTAAGGTAGTTAGTTACCATATCTATTTATGCTTATAAATAATATAAAAGTCTAGTATTCACAAAAATGTAGGAAACATTTAAAAACAAATAGACCTCTCCTTGTCCTATCCTCCATGTAAGTGTCAGCAAGCAAATTTACCAGCTGTGAATTAGGAAAACACTCCCAAATAAAAAAGTGTTTGAAATGAAGGCTTTCCTTCTCTGCTTTTGTGAAGGTGATCTTCACAATAACTCACTTTTCAAGTGGAAAGAGTATAGATGCTTTGATCTTTGTAGGAGGCATCCTCGGTGAGTTCTTGGACAAGACACAGGTAAATACCTAAGCAACAGCTGCCCCGGGAATCTAAATAGTTCACATTTCATCCACCTTTTCTGAAGCTTTGCCGGATCAAACACTGTAGCCAAGTTCTTCTTCTTCTTCTTTTTTTTTTAATTAATCCTGATCCAACCAAATTATCTGGAGGCAAAAAAAAAAAATGCTTTAGTTTGTCAATATACATCTAAGGTGGAAGTGAGGTGAGTGGGGAGAAAAATAATCACCGTCTCTTC